>QOVD01000978.1:15198-40589 GCA_003521225.1 Tuber microsphaerosporum
ACGTACAGTACTCCGCTCTACGGCAATCAGGTATATATATATATACAGCACGACACTCTGCTGGGAGTCGAGTCGGGTTTTTGATTTTTCAAGTGGGTATTAACGTATCGGATTTTACTGTGCCGGTAGCCAAGTTACCTTAGCGGGTCAAGTTGCTCTGCACGTCGTTCGGCGATAGATCATGCGATGTTGGTGTTTCTTGAGATCTTACGTTGAGGATCGGTATTTTTTCGGGGCGGATGAAGTGCTCCTGAAGGGTATGATAAAAAAGAGAGTGCAGCGTCAGTAGCAATACTGTTACGTTATGCACTTTGTGATTGCTTAGGGGTTCCTGTGGTCGATTGATTGATTTGATTGATATCCCGAGTGATTATATATGACCCTAGCGCTAATTTTCCGAATGGATTTACAGTTGCTGATATGATGACTTATTGGACCACCGCAAGTGGTGCCCTTGGGAATTTCTCCTTTGTAGAAAGCGTATGGTGAGGTACTGAACTCTTAATTTAACGGCGTTTTTTTATAAAAAAAAACAAAACAAACAAGCAAACGACTAAGTTACTATTGCGACATCCAGATCCAGGCGAAAAAAAAAACAGGCTGAATTTGGTGGTATGTGCTATAATCTGGATCTGATTTTGCCTGAATTGCTCCTTTCATTGATCTCTGTATACTCTGGATGCTATGTTGGTTAATCTTGTAGTTGGAATGTGGCGCACGCATGAATTCCTGCACTCCTATGATTTCCCTATGTTTGCTTCTCTATATAGTACTTCGCTTCCTTTGTTTCCCCTTTTCCCCCTCTTTTAAACTTCAATTAAGAACAGTTAATAAAACTTTCCTCGTACGACACAATTTGAAACGGTATGTAGCAGCACTCATGTTTGAAAGTCTCCTTTAGTGGCGGGTAAGGTAATGGAGCTTACTCATAAACTGAAGAGATTTAGCTCGGTGTTATTTCTTACCTCCTTCTCTGACACCTGGTCTCTTTCCCGGCATATAGATGAGACCCAGCGTGTCCAATTAGTGTTTCCAACAGTCCAGTCTGTCCGTCTTGGAGGTAGGACGGACTGACTATGGAGCCATAGTCCGTCATTTTTTGGGGCGGGCGGACGCCTTACGCCCAACAGCCGAAGAGGGGGAAAGGGCTGTGCGCCCGGGAGTCCCGTACATGGCAAACTCCGACAATTATCCTCGGTCTCTCATGCTATGCCCTGCCTACGCCGTCCTTTATATTATGGGACCAAAACGTGCTTCACATGGCGGCACACCACTTTAATTGTCCATCACTCGTAAACTCGTTTAATATGGGCACCCTATACCGGTGGATACTTGGCCATCCTAGAGAGTTGGGAATATGGTTATTAGCCCAGAAATGCTCCCTTGGATTATAGAATGCGCCTAAAGTTTTTATTAATGGAAGTAGTAGATAAAACCCGAAGATTCATTCCAGAGCAGAAGGAGTATCCACAGGTTAGGCTTCGAGATTTCTACCCGGGTCATTCATTCCCTTTGTTTGACCAGATTTCGGAGTTGAGATGGGTAGGCTCGGAGGTGTAATCACGAAACATCACTCATCCCGTCCCAGAAATGGTCACTTTGTATGGGGCAACAGAACGGAACGGTCGTTGCCAAACAGGCCCTTACAATGTTGGAAGTGATTGCTCAGTTTGCTTTTTAGAACTTCGATCCCCTTGGTATCCATACCGGTGACTCGATTGTCGTTGCCCCCTCTCAGACTCTCTCTGATGAGGATTATAATATGCTTCGAACGACGGCGGTAAACGTCATTCGTCACCTGGGAGTTGTCGGAGAATGCAATATTAAATACGCCTTGAACCCGTTCTCGAAGGAATATTGCATTATCGAAGTCAATGCTCGTCTGTCTCGATCCTTGGCATTAGCATCGAAGGCTACTGGTTATCCTCTCGCGTTCATTGCGGCGGAGTTGGGTCTTGGAATTCCTCTGAATGAAATCTCGAACTCTGTCACGAAGGTCACTTGTGCTTGTTTCGAGGCTTCTCGTGATTATGTGGTTGTAAAGATCCCTTGCTGGGACTTGGAAAAATTCACTTGTGTATCGACTTTTCTCAGAGAGAGATCTTGCGCTTCCCTACTCGCCAGTAATTGCGAGATCGTTGAGTATTAGGGACGTCGCAGGGAATAAACAAATGGGGTACCTCGATCTTGTGATCAAGCTTGGAAAGGATGAAGAGAGATTGAGGAGTAGACAAGGCGGAGGGACTATTTAATTTTACAGCATACAATGATCGCCTGAAAGCATTTTAGATTACCTAGGCTTCTTGCACTGGCAACTTACGATATATGTTTGGGAGTTTGATGGTTGCCTAGGGGGCAATTGAATTATTGGTACGCTGGTGCCAATAACGACTTTCGACCCGTTCTTTGAGGATTTAGTTATTGTCGAGCGCTTTAAAGGGCGTTATGTGCTTATCTCTTCCCCTTCCTTTCAGTTTCCCTTACTGCTTAGGCGTTTCTCATGCTGTCTACTGAGTGAAAACTCCACTCGGCAGTCCGTCGATTATTATGTATTTGTCAATGCTTTGTCTCTCTTGGTCTGTGGTTGTACATTGTAACGGCTGGTTGGCATAAAAAGGGGAGATTGGGAATAACTTGAACAAAAACGAAATAATATGGGAAAGAGAAAGTGTTGAGAGAAATAAACTAACTTGAATAATCACGATTAATTAAAGCAAGAGTCAAAAGACATGTCGGCCGAAGGAATGAGAGGTACCTTAAATAGGCGCATGCCAGTTGGGCTGAGCTGAGAGTCCAACAATGGAAAACAAACAAAGAGGTTGGAAGAGCGGTTAGGAAATAGGTATTTCTAAAGAAGGAATTTGGGCTTCGGGGGAGGGGGGGGGGTGCGGTCTGGGTGGACTGACTGTAAGGAGAACTGTCTGGATTGTCGGTAAATGGTCAAGATTTGAAAGGAGTCTTAGGTGTAACAAGACCTCCAGCATGAGATTTCTTAGTAGTGGGGTGGGGGTATTGATCTGGGTCGATTCCGAGAAGGGAGTGAGGGTCGAGCATACAGTGCCGGGCGCGTGAAAACCGAGCCAATGGAAGCAGCAAAACACAAGGTAAAGACACGAACCGTGACAACACCAGATGACAGTAATGAAGAAAATAAGAATATAGAAATGAAGAGAAAGTGAGTGAGTACAGAACAAGGAATTTATTTTATTAATTAGGTTCCAGGGGAGGATAGGAGGTAGAGGTAAAGTGGTGAGAATTTTTGTATGGGCGGGAAAAAAAAGTGAACGGCAAAGAATATGCCCGAACTGATAATTCGAGTGATATTCAGTGATGGATGCTAAGATTATCCGTCTTAATTTGGTGTCATTTATGGTGGGGAAGGAAGAGACGCAAAAACTATCCCTTCGTTCGTAGCCCAATTTAGGCCATTGCAATAACCCATGGGACTTCTTATTCTTGTCTAATGCGCAACTAAAGCAATAAGATAACCTCAGAAAAATAATAATATTAATATTCAGTACTGCCAGAAGGGAATACCAATTTATCTGCTATTTTTTTGGTTTCAATCTACTATGGTAGTGTTGGGTTTTGGTTAAATAGGAGATTATTAATTTTGTTTCTGTTGATATGTAAAAAGCCAACAAATTGACTGAAATTAAGCTATAATCTGTATAGATTCCTTTCTATGTCAGATTTTTTGCTATGATGTTTCGACCACTCTCAAGCATGCCCTCGAAGCGGATGCGAGAGCGGTGTTTGGCCGTATATATCTGGCTTGTCAGGGTTGACCTCTTCCTGTTCGAGTAGTATTTTCACCACTCCCTCATGTCCATCCCAAGCGGCAAACGAGAGTGGTGTTCGGCCGTCTTTATTTGGTCTGTCAGGGTTTGACCTCTTCTTCGAGTAGTGTCTTCACCACTCCCTCAAATCCAGTCTAAGCTGCACGAGAGAGCGGTGTTCGGCTGTGAGTATCCGGCTTGTGAGGGTTGACCTCTTCGCGCCCGAGTAGTATCCCCACCACTGCTTCGTTTCTATTCTAGGCAGCATGCGAGAGTGGTGTTTGCTCGGCTTTATCTGGTTTGTCGGGGTTGACCTCTTTCCACTCGAGTAGAATTTTCACCACTGCCTCATGTCCTTCCATCGCGGCAAACGAGAGCGGTGTTCGGCCGTAAATATCTGGCTTGTCAGGGTCGACCTCTTTCCGCCTGAGTAGTATTTTCACCGCTCCTTCATGTCCATTCTGGACGGCACGGGAGAGCGGTGTTTGGCCGTGATTGTCTGACTTTTCAGGATTGACCCCTTCCCGTTCAAGCAGTGTCTTCACCACTCCCTCATGTCCAGACCCAGCGGCCAACCAGAGTGGTGATCGGCCATCAAAATCTGGGCTCTCGGGGTCGACCTTTTCCTGTCCGAGTAGAATTTTCGCCAACGCTTCATTTCCTTGGAGGGCGGCATTGGAGAGCGGTGTATGGCCATAATCATCTAGCCTATCGGGCTCGACTTTCTGCTCAAGTAGTATTTTCGCTACTCCCACATGTCCACTCCAAGTGGCAAACGTGAACGGTGTATGGTTGTCATCATCTGGCTTATCGGGGTTGACCTCTTTTTCCCGTCCGAGTAGAATTTTCACTATTGCCTCATGTCCTTCCATCGCGGCAAACGAGAGCGGTGTTCGGCCGTAAATATCTGGCTTGTCAGGGTCGACCTCTTCCCGTCCGAGCAGTGTTCTCGTCATCCCCTCATCTCCATTGTAAGCAGCATACAGGAGCGGTGTTCTGTCGCGAAAATCTGCCTTGCCAGGGTTGACCTCTTCCCGTCTGAGTAGTGTTTCCACCACTCCTACATGTCTATTCCGAGCGGCAAACAAGAGCGGTGTTCGGTCCTCAATATCTGCCTTGTCGGGGTTGACCTCTTCCCGCCCGAGCAGTGTTTTTACCACTGCCTCATGTCCGGAGTCAGCGGCACGCGAGAGCGGTGTTAGGCCGCCATTGTCTGGCTTGTCAGGGCTGACCTCTTCCCGTGCGAGTAGTGTTTCCACCACTCCCTCATATCCAAACTGAGCGGCAAACGCGAGCGGTCTTCGGCCGTATATATCCGGCTTGTCAGGGTTGACCTCTCTCCGCCTGAGTAGTATTTTCACCACTCCCTCATGTCCATAAAAAGCGGCAAGCCAGAGCGGTGTTCGGCCTTCATCGTCTGGCCTGTCGGGGTTGACTTCTTCACGTCTGAGCAGTATTTTCACCACTTCCTCGTGTCCATTCCGAGCGGCAAACGCGAGCGGTCTTCGGCCGAATTTATCTGGCTTGTCGGGGTTTACCTCATGCCATCCGAGTAGTAGTTTCACCACTTCCTCGTGTCCAGACTCAGCTGCATGCGAGAGTGGTGTTTGACCGTCATTGTCTGGATTGTTAGAGCAGACATCTTCCCGCTTAAGTAGGATTTCCACCACCCCATCATATCCATTCACAGCAGCAAACAAGAGCGGTGTTTGGCCACCATTATCTGGCTTGTTGGGGTTGACCTCTTCTTGTGCGAGCAGTATTCTGACCACTGCCTCGTGTCCATTATAAGCAGCCCAGGCAAGTGGTGTACGGCCCCAAGAGTCTTCCCCATTGACATCATAATGTTCCATCTCTATCAAAGCAACTACAACTTCAACGATTCCGAAGAACGATGCACAGTGTAGTCCACTGAAAAGATAAAGAGTATCATAGCTGCCAAGACACAAGTCCTTTACTTGAGCTAAAAGTAATTTTGTCGGTATCTGGCCATAATGCTCCTTTAATAGCTCCAGCGCAAGTGATCTTCCGCAGTCGGAGAATTCCCTTTTTGCATGGGCACCCCAGTATACAGAAGAGTATTCTAGAAAGAGTGTGCTCTGGGTATCAGGAGAGGGAGTGGTCGAAAGGGTCTTGACCTGTCTGGAATTGAGATAAGTCAAACAGATATCGGCTATTGCTGAGTGGGGTCTGGTGAATATATTGGGATGAGCGGAAAGATACTCCTGGAGAGTAAAGTGGATCAATCGTGCCGTTGATGCCTTCTTATCTACTGTGATAAGTCCTTGACAGCACCTTACTAATGTCGAAATCAAAGGGACGTTATCAGCATTGAAATCCTTGGAGCCTAGCTCGACTGCTAGGGCATGGCAGAGCTCATCCGGTTGCAAAGGCCGTTCCGCATGACTGATCCACATCAGCGCTGCCATCCCGAGTGTTGATTGGTCCCCGTCTTGCGCCTTTATCCGTTCGATCGTTGCGCTGTAAACATCTCCCACCTCCAATCCATCCGTCATTCTATTGAGCCTTTCTCGTCTCCGATGAATCGTTGATTCATGTAAGATTGCATTGATACTTAAGGAAACGAGTAGAAACCTAGATACATATCTATTAGCGGATAGTGTGAGGTGGGATTCCTAGTACTATTGCCCCTACATACATTTCTGACATATTATTGGGAATCTTCTCTAGAATCTCTGCCTCCAGACTCTGGTTCATCGCATGTGGAGTTGGGTCTTCGCTTAGTCCAAAACGAAGGTATCCGATGATATCACCTTTCCTGAGGCTTATGGATACACTAGTCACTTGTCCGGCAAGGAGCCTTTCGATCTCATCCTGAATATGAGGCCTTCCAATGATGAATATTCGTGTGTGTGGGGACTTCCTTAGGATTTGTTGTAGCGAATTAAGAAGCTTTACTCGATCCGGTACTGTGCATTCGTCTAGAGCGTCTATGCAGACAAATGTCGGCAGTGAAAACGTGATAGCTTGTAACATCCTCACTATATCCGGAAGTCGTGGCCCCCGTCCACCAATAGCATTTCTTTCTTCATGAAAAGCCCCTAATATTTCCTCCGGAATCCTTTCCAGTCCGCCAACGACCTGTCTGAGCAAGGAACCCAGAGTCCTGCTCGCAGACTGCTCCTTCCGGTCTGCGAAGTCAAAGTAAAAGCAAGTAACAGCTGTTTTTTTCCCCCTAGCCTGATTGCACAACCTATCCACTACTAGCGAACTGACACCGCGGCTTGTTAGCAATAGATCAATAGATCTCTTCCCTCCCTCCCTCGAGAATAATTCTTGTTACCTGATAAATGTCTTGCCGATTCCCGGATCCCCATAGCAAAACAAAACCGGGTTCTGCCCTTCACCTTCCCTGCTCCCATCATGCCAGCTTCTGAATGCTTCTGTTTGCAAGAGCCATTCCCCCACATTGTCGGCGCGGCGGTCTCGGATATCCCGATGTCGTAGCATGGGCTCGAGGGGTGATAACCAGGCTAGGAGTGAAGATCGATCATCGGTAACGGTATAATTGTTCAACACATTATTAAAAGAGTTCGTATTATTGGAGTAGTTGTTGTTATGGGTGGGAGGTTGAGACATCTTTCGCTCTTTGCTGCTTGCACTGAATCAGAGGGCGGGTTATTGGGTATAGTCGGTTGATGATATTCTTGGGGGCTGGGGAAAAGCGGGGGTCTCCTGTGGCCTTGGAGATATCACTATTTTAATAGAACGCCGAATAAACATGTCATATACATTGCAAATAGTATTCTACAAACCCCCTAAGCGCCAGCAGCAGAGCAAGCCCAACTAGATGTATACATAAACCATGACAGCCTAGGTAGCACGACACTGCAAGAACGATTCTTGATGGAAGCGACAATCATTTTCGCAAGTGACAATCTCGTGGGCTTCAGGTTAAGATATACAAGGATCCCGAACAATAGACCGCTCCACTCCCCTACCCCAACTCCTTTATAGCTATACTTGTATACCAAAAATGAAATGAAGCTTATTTGCATGCTCTCCCCGCCCATATATTAAGGAGGTTGATACAGTTTTCTCCGATCTTCTAATCCCTTTTGCTAATAGATCCTTTGTGGGTTTTGAATAGGGAACAATAGTCCAGTTTATCGCGCTGTGGCAGCTATGATAGAAGACGAAGCTACAGAGTAGGATTATCTCAACACAAGCGCCCTACGATATGGTAATCCCGAAAGGAACTCGCAGGTAGAGGCTGTTGATCTAGGAATGAGGGCTCCATGGCAGCGGAAGGTCAGTTTGGATGGATATGCTAGGTACGAAATTCGGTGGGGGCCAGGCCAGGGATTGAATGCTCCGATGTGTGTACGATAGGATGGCAGGAATAATTAAGAATCAAAGATATCGCGAAACCCTACCGGTAATGAATATTATAGAGCTCGTGAACTGTTTCATGTAGTAAAGTTATAACTCTCAATTCCTGAATTAACTTTTTCTTTTTGGCTCATACTATAGCTGGTACGGTGGTCGGGGTCTCTGTCCTTGATAGGTTAGTGAATAATTAGACAGTGCTTTAAGTTTATATTACGGTATCTTAGTGGTTAAGTAATAGCTTGCCTTGCCTAGATATATCCGGTTGACTAATCTACTTTCTCTACGGTATCCTAGTGGCGAAACAGTATTCTGATGACCAAGCACTCCGTTGTTGAGCCATAGTTGTATTTCTTAGGTACAGATGAAGGGCCTGACGGGCTGGTGAAGGAGACAGTCTGATAACGAATTTTCCTGTCAAGGAAGTGATCGGTGGAGATAAGATCAAATTTTCTGCACGTTAGACCGTCAGCTACTTTAAGGCCCAACTGCAGTCTAGAAAACTAATAGCCTAATTTTCGTACATGGCTAACTCCGACAATTTTCCTCTGTCCCTCACACCCCGCCCACGCCGCCTTTATCATGCGACTAAAACGCGCTTCTCATTGTGGCACACCACTTTGGTTATCCATCGCTGGTATGCCCATCTAACATGGGCACCCTATCTCAATAGGCGCTTCACTATCCTAGACAGTTGGGAGTACCGTATGGTTACTAGCCCGGTTATGCTCCCTTAAATTGTAGAATGCGCCTAAACTTGTTATTAATAGAGGCAGCGGATGAAACTCGAAGATTCATTCTCGAGCATAAAATGTGTCCGCAAACTAGACTCCGGTATTCCCACCCGGGTCATTCATTCCCTTTGTTTGGCAAGATTTCGGAGTAGAGATAAGCAGACTCGAAGGCGATATGACGAAAAATCACCCATCCTGTCCCCCACTGTCAACTGTTGGAAATGCTCGCATTCGTAGGCAGGAATACGCACGCAATCATTGAAAGTTTTTTCTCGCTCGTAACAATCAATCATCCCTGACAGATGCACAGCGCGACGCGATCGATGCCGAGACCAAGGGCGTTATTCAGGAACTTTTGACCATCATTTCTCGGCTAGAAAGCACCGAGAAAGTCAGAGTGCAAACGGAAGAAGCGCTGCTCCAGAAGCGCTACACTTCAGGGTTCCGCAGTATCTTCCATGACGAGACGGAGGAACGGGAAAGGGAGGAAGATAAACTTAGGACACTGAGCGTTCATAGAGAAGGGGTACTATGGCTACTAAAATCACGATTAGCAAAGGCCAGTGAGTTGCAGAGAGGACAGCAGGAAATTCGGCTTCAGCGACAGATTGAAAAGGGGAAGAGTATCCTGTACAAAGCTCCGTCTGGCTTTCTACCGCCGAACCATACGGGCCGGCTTGTAGCTAGCCCTCGTGAGTCCGCCCCTCCGGTTAGAAGCCGAGGAGCGGAAGAATATAGAGAGTCTCCTTACTGAAGAACAGCTTCAACTTTTTGAGCGAGAGAACGGGGGTCTGGTGAGGCGTCGTGAAGATACTCTGGATCGAGTTAGGTAGGCGCTTGTTAACGCCCTTTTTTTGTCCCACATATAGTTGACCACCCTCTCTCAGGTCGGCCGAGAAATCTCTCGTTGATATGTCCTCCCTGCAATCCCAGCTAGCGACAAACCTTGCTACCCAGAATGCATACATCGACAATCTCGTTGCTGATTCAATGTCGATCGTCGAGAGTGTCCACAGATGGAACAAAGAGCTGAAGAAGGTGGGAGAAAAGATCTCGATAGCTAGGTCGGCGTTCTGGGGTGCTGTAGCGTTTTCCGGAGTTGTTTTCACTTGGGATAGATTCATATAGTTTCTGTGGTGATTCCCTTCCCTCGCCCTTGAGACACTCACGAAGCATTTTTTTCAAGTCTTGAAGAATCACAGCATCATTCTACGACTACAGTCGTGTTCCAAAAGTTTTGGCACCCCTCCTGGTACCGTGACAAAATTTATAGCTGATGTAATAGCCCCTCTAGGTTATAGTACCAGCCTAGGTGCCAGAACTTTTGGAACGAGACTATAGTTTGTGCGCTCCAAACCCTGCACGAGATTCATAGCCGTTTTCAATCCATTATACACTCCCACTAAGCCAACAAATGGATAGAAAAAGACCTCAAGGTTGTCGCCTACTTTCTGGAATATGAATGGGGATTCTTTTGTTATTTTATTTGTTTGAGATGCCGCGAGAAGTTTTCCTATTGCTTCCTACCTGGGTCTTGTTTGATTCTCTCCTTGTGTTAGGGCAGTTTCCTTCCTTGGTTCGGGATGTGCGGTTGGTCCCGTATCAGAGGGACGTGGGGTGATGGCTTTTTCCCTGGCAGGGGGTGGAAGTGTTTTGACGCCAAATCTAACGATGCATACGAGGTTTGTACCTTAAACAAACAAATTCTGTGAGTTAAAAAAAGAAAAAACACCACAAGAATTTTTGTACTATCGTACACCTCTTTTTTCTATCCAAAAGATGTTATATACAGTTTATCTATCATTCAGGGGAAGAGGGAGGAGAGGAGGGGAAGGAAGGGAAGAAAAAAGCTACACGAGAAAAAAAAGGAGAGGTAGGCAAGAATTTGCAGATTGAGAAGAATTAATTATGAGGATGGAATCGGCGGGCTATGAACTCGACCTTCCCATAGCAATAGAACTCTTCCCCCTCAAGAACCAAACTCTATAGGACCTTGTAAATAAAAACTAATAAATCTTTAGCCAATCGTGAAAGCAGATCGCGAAAAAGGAGCAGTAGGGTATAACATATGTGCATTCCCACCTCATGGGATTTCTCCTGTTTACAAAGGGCGATGTCCGGGGGGAATGACCAAGAGTAGCATGCCCGAAAAGGGAAGGGTAGCGGTTATTCAAATTTCTACGAGGCGGTGTCTCCTAAGCTATAAATCATACGGAGGTTACCACTTTGCGACAGCGCCGCTGAGACCCTGTCATAGCCCTTAGTATTAGTAGCGATCAGAAGCGGTGTTTGGCTGTAAAACGATCTACAAGTACTCAGGGGTAAGGCCCAGAACATTGGGAAGTATTATTGGACTAGGGCACTACCCCAAGTAGACTTATTTGTTTCTGTCGACTTCCATAGTTAGTATAGCTTTGTGGAATAAATAACAAATGAAAAAGGGGCAATAAAACTGTTATGGTGTGTCAATGGTGTATTTTGTCAATGTGATCCGAAAAAACAGTGCAAGAATCGATTAAAAGTCAGTTAAGATTATTGTGAAAGTGTGAATAATACTGATAGGATATACAGATCGTCATGCCAGCTAACCACCAAAAAGATACATCTTATAAAATGAGATGTCAAGTCCAAGCTCTACGGTTCTCAGCAGGCTGGACATATTGAGGAGTTGCAAAAGAGAAAAACCTAGGAATCAGTACTGTATATTAAATCTGCAATGCTCTAGCAACACTGAAGAAAAGGAAAGGACACCTACTCTGTATTGATATTCCAATATGAAGGGAATTAGTTGCTATAGCAACTACAAGTCCTGCCTATCAATGATTACCTTTAATGGAGATTGTAGCCATGTGTGGAGTAACTGCCATACAGGAGATAGTGACAAAAACATTTCAGAAGGAAGGGGAATCAGGAAGAGTAGCCCGGAAAAACCCTTTCCTTAACAAGTGACAACAGGGGCTGAGGCTTATCTTTGCCCAAACCAATAGCTATTGGGCGGTAGAGGACTAGTGTAGGGTAATATGGACCGATGAGTCCTATGTTTGGCTTTTTGGGACATGTGGCCAGACTTGGGTAACTCGCTGCTCTGGGGGGGAATATAATGACAACTGTCTTATGCCTAAGTTTGTAAAAAAATGTTTGATAATAGTATGGGGGGTATCAGCAAGAACAAAAGTTGGCACTTTGCTGCATCCTGTGTATCTTGTGACCCATGTTTGCATCATGAATACTATATACCGATTATCTTCCTGTGTATCCAGGAAACTAACTGTTGGCTAGTTTGCTAGTGGTTGATTTCAACTTATTTGCAATTAGTAACACTTCCTAAAGTCTACTATTTTGGGTACATGCAGGGGTTGAAAGTGGGACAGTCAACTTTTGCAGTCAAAACTTTCAATTATCGATTGGTTGGTCATCTGATACATTAAAGATCTGGGATTTTGCATTAAGCTAGAATAAACTACTATTTATAAGAAAAACTAATGCGTTGTGCTCTCAGAACAATTTTATTTTGCTTAGTATGCAACTGATATTCAGAATACAAACTAGTGTTGAGAATGCAAACTGGTTTTCAGGATGTGCCAAGATGCACAGGAAGAGAAAAATGCAAAATGGTTGTTGTGCTAATGGATATCTTAGGGGGGCAAAAAGCACCATTGATTTTGTGAAATAAGGATAATTGGGGCACAATAACTGCACAGAGTTATATAACCAATATCCATACTCTGGTTCTGTGGCCATTTTGGGTTAGAGAGAGCCAAACAGAGAGACAGTTACTATGGGTGATGGGGGATGGCGCTACTGGCTATTGTGTATGGTATACCCATAGTATTCAAGGGGCATACAATATTCCAAAGCTTGCTTAGCCCCCTGAATGCCCAAATCTAGATCCGATTGAGAATGTATACATCATCAAAAAATATTCCACCTCAGGTATTATAACATATTTCCCTGTACAGTCAAGTAAGACCACCTCTCCTTGTTTCTCATATCCCTCCCATATTTATATCATATTCTTAAAGCCCAAGAGGCCTTCTAAAAGCCCCATACATATCATGAATGCCATTTATCCTTAGGTTTTGTCGGCAGCTACCAGCTGGCTCAACTCACAAAGGGGTCCTGCTTACATGACCTAGATTGTTTGGGCATGTTCTTCTTGGTCACTTTGGCCATTGTACCTCTCCGATTCTACCTGTGGGCATCCAGAAAAACAGCTGCCTGTCTCAGTGTGCTATGTCTCACTTGGCACTTTCTCTTCTTCTTGATTTCTCTGTTATGGATTTCATCCCACTCAGAACTTTCTTGAGATCATACCATGTACTCTGTACCCTTACACTAGTCCCATATACATTAGCAAAAAGACAATTTACGTCCGGCGAACCGTATCTGCGCCCGGACGCAGGACGTCCGCCCGGCTCGCCCCAGATACCTGGTACGTCCGGATTCTTGTTTTCTTACCCAATCACGCCTACTGCCTTGCAACGCCAATTTCTTTTCTCCAAACCCTCCATAGGCTGTGCTCCAGACACCCCCTACCTACATACCTTTCCCTCCTGCCCTATTCTTTCCATCACGCCCGGCGGCCCTTGCCGTGCATGCCTACCCCTCCATTCTTTGTCTCTGATCCTGCCATCAGGTACCGACTAGATTCACCTGCTGGCCTCCCGATACTTCACCTTCATCCAAGTCCCTGGCATGAAGAAGCTGAACACAGGGGGGCTCCTGGACTCTGAATTCCAACTCCAGGATCCCCCACTGTGTTCGTATTCTTCATACCAGGGACCTTGATTTTTCCGTCCGACTGCGTCCGTGGGCTGATCTCCACAATTTTTAGTTTACCAACCCATCCTCTGCCGATTCTTCCAGACAGTGTTCTCTCTATCCGGATCCAGGCGAGCTTGTCCGTTGAATCTATAGTTCTTTGTTTTTAATATTTTAGGTTTCTATTTCTATCTTCTGACTAAATATGTACATAGAAAGTTTCAATAAATGTCATTAAATGTCCGCAGATCAATCCGGTGATTTACTAGCCATTGCCCATCCCCATAAGGAACCACATGTGTCTGCCCAACCACGACTCCAATATTGATTAACCTCATATCCCGACCATTGCGCCGCATGCAGACTCGTATAAGCCCACTTGACCCATGAAATCTGCCACTGTTCACCGGATCAACTACCTGAACAAATTCTAGCCGACTTGCAACCCCTGTCTGCATATTTCTTATCTTAAAAGGCCCTACCAAGGTTGCCAAGGCCTGTCTGTGAAGTTCACCATACATATCCGGCCTGCCAGCCTGTATCCATATCCAATTATTTCTGGCACCAGAGTTTCGGAATGACTTCTTTCCTGTACAGCGAGCACGATGAACCTGGAAGATATTAGTTTCTTGAAAGTCTGGAACAGGAATTTCGAGCTGCGTGAAGAGCTCAGCCGGACAGAATTTCAGTTCGCTAGGGTCAACTGGGAGCTGCCATTCATCAGTCATGGCCTGGCGGATGTAGTTAACCAATTCCGCAGCCAAGTCATTATAGGGAATCTCTAATTCACGGCAAAGTTCGAAAACTGTGCCGACATCCAGGGTCCGCCCGTTAAGGACTCGCCGTGATATCTGGTGGGGCAGGCAGGTCTCTATACCTATTCCTGGACTTGAAACGCTGACGTTACCAGTTCCAACCGCATCGCCCGCCGTGCGTATTACGTCCATTGTCAATAATCTCATTCCAATAGTGTGTTGCCGGCTGTATTGTGCCAAGATCTGTCGTGCCGCTTCATTTTTATTTGACCTGCGGTACCCTTCCTTTATCTGCTCTTTATGCGCCAGCTCGCCGATATCTGTGGAATACATTGGAACAGACCCAAAACGTCGCACATGCTGTACAAAGTGATTTAGGTAATACATCGTAATAAAATTGAAGTGGTTTTCCCGCTGTATCAATTCTGCCAATTGATTGGCCCTTTGAATCCGGGCTTCGCCCAGTGGCCGACGCCGTTTCGCGGTGGATCCAGTGCCGACCGTAGTTCTGTGCTCATTGGCAATCCGTTCCCTCAATTCCTGATCCTGACGTTCAGCCTGTGCGCGTATAGCCTTAGTTGTACGGAACTCGAGAAATCTCTCCTTTGTTTTGTGAAAGATCCGCAGATACTGTTCCATGTAACGGAGCGTCTCCAGTGTATGACTGTGATACTGAGTCATCAGGGTGAAATCAATCAGTGAGCAGACGCACTGTAATGTCCGCTTGAAAGGTAGTTGTTGAGAACTATCCGGATTTCGCAATGCGGACGCGAATATGGCCGAAATACAGCGGCCAAGGTTTCGCATTTCCTTGCCTTGAAACTGCGTGACTTCTCGATAAGCCTTTTTTGGTGCACGGAAACCGGGATAAGGCGGCAATTCTTTCCAGATATCATCGAATGCCTGCTGCCGTTTATGCTGTTTCAGGAATCCTTCTATCCATTTCATCATATGCTTAAAAAGTCTGAGATAGATGTTTTGTAAAAGGTCGGGTTTCTTAAGGTTAGCGGGGTTTACTCGGTAGAGTTTGGAGAATACATTGCGGTCCATTTTCACCCCAATTTGATGAAAATAGTCCGCGATATAGGTGGCTTTAGTTTGTTTGTACTTCATTGTCTTTCGCGCATAATCAGCATAGTACTGTGGCTTGTATGTATTTTGTGGATCCTGACCAAGTTCTGTCACTAGAACCTCACACTGTAGACAGGAATTACTGGTTCTTCTGTGCAATGTGGTATGCTCAACATGGTCGGCAATCTAGACTGATAAGATTGGAAAACATAGGTGCATTTTTCCATCTGCGCAGTCCATCACGGCGGCGTCTTCGGCAATCTCCTGAAATGGGGCCAGAATGAGATTGAAGACAGCCTGCAGAGCATCAGCATCCATCTGCTACTGGATTTCGTCGGCTCGGACTGATTCAAGACTCAGTTTTGGTGGCACAGGCAGCAAAGTAAGTAGTAGGATTGGCATCTGTGTTGGGCTGTTTCGCGTCCGGGAAAGGAGATTGCCAATCGTTACATATACCGGCCAGGCTTTCTTATCTCCCGAGAAGTTTGTGAGGTGAGTCTGGTCAGACACTCTGAAAACAGGGACTACCGTTGAGCCTGCGGGGAGTGCTTCCTATTAATAGATCTTAGTACTATACAGGTAAGTGATCGTGGACTTATCATACCTGAGTTTCCCACCACCAATCTACTGTGTGCATCTCAGAGTATAATCGATCACCACTTGAATCATATTCGCGTATTGGCGCATAAACCATATCTCCTCTGTAAGCGACCTGCCGGATGAGGTAGCGGACACAGGATACAATATTTCGGTAGTAGAACGTGGTTGAATGTTTCCCGCTCTCTAGCATTGCCTCGGTCCATGACAAATATTCTGTGAATGGGTCCAGAGTTTCAAGTTGCTTTTCCAATGTGTAGGGGGACCGAAATGATCCGCGTTCCATACCACCCAAGCCTTTGCCAAAGTAATCGTTAATCCGCGTCTTCGGTACCTTGCTCTGTACAAACCAGCTAGCCAAATTGAAGCCACGCTCGGAACAAAATGGGGCCCATGGATCATCGAGCATGGCTTGGTTAAGCTCCTCATATCCAGCAACATCGCCAATTGGTCTGCCAGCACCCGTGATCGTTTGCTGACTACATGGGATCAACTTATCCGGCTGTCAGGAAGCCTCCTCCGAGTCTGAATCATGCTCTATATCACTGCCTGTCTCCTGTTCGCTTCCTGAATCATAGTCCAACATTGCTGGGTCAGACTCATAGTCATAAATTCCCCCGCCCTCTGCAAGTTCATCTGCGTCACTAGTGACGCGTTGGTTAACTCCTTCATCCAGTATAAAAGATGTCCGCGCGGATGAAGTTTCTTGTCCAGAGTCCGCGATCTCACGGTGGAAAAGCATAATATCATGATGTATCGTCCGAACATGTTTTTCATAGGCAGCAGCATACTGATAACGCCGGCAATAATAGAGGCACTTCGTGGCCATCCTCCTTGTATTTGCCATTTCTGTTCTGTTTCTGTTTCAAGGTGCTAGTATCCGGTAGCGTATCAGCTGCGGGAGTGGTTGAATATCGTCTTGAAAGGCGATGTCCGATGGCTTTCAAACTTGAAAAAAACACACAGCAGAGTCCCGGTGGTTGTCGGAAGGATCAAGTAGTTGTGGTTTAAGCTTTTCAAATTAGGTCTTCGGGCCTCTTGGCAGACCCCTGTGGCTCTTCTGCGGCTCAAATGTCTATTTCAAGCTAAGATAAACTTCAAGAAGCAACCTCATGTTCGTCCTAAACTCTTCCTTGTTTGTACAGCGTACTAGTGTTTACCAGAAGAAAGCCGTCCACGGCCTATATAAACCATGCCTTTCCTCCTTCCTTCCTTCTCTCTCTCCATCATTTCTCATCAAATACAAACTGACCTGGAACTCTTCTCACCCACTTTTCCCATGCACTTTCCACCGGCCGGCCTCTAGCACCAGTTCTCACTCGAGTGTACCGAGAACTGTATTCATCCGTGTGGTATATACTGTATTCATTCTCTATCTATTTTGACAAAATGGCTAACCTGAATAATCCTAGCCCCTGTATTTAGTCCGTGAAAGACTCATCTGACCCCTGACATATCCAGCCGCTCTCTTACTTTCTCATAGGTGTGTAGCATCTAGAGTCTATCATTATCCTTTGATCTTTGTCACGCAGAATTTTGTTCTAAAAGTTGCCACTGCAGAAATTGTCCACCCGCCAAAGGCCGCGATAAACCCTCTCTCCCATCATGCCCACATCAAAGAGCGGACTTACTCGTCCTAGAACGAAGGGCCATGAAGGTGACGGGGACATTGCCTGGTGCAAACACATCTGCCACTTCCCAGACCCCAGTACTACAAGTTCAGAGTACAAAACTTGGCGGGACGCCATCAAGAGGAGGATGGAGCAGAATCACATACGGGGCTGGAAACTAGCCACCCCTGACTAGTGGGCAGCGAACCAAGCATATGCCCTAACCATCGAACCCCTGACCAGCAATGGTAGAGCTGCCCTCTGGCAGCAAAACTCAAATGCCGGCCTGCGTTTCACTGAATGTCTTGATTTTCTGCTTAAGGATATAGCGAGAAAGCATTCAAAAACGTTGAGGCGCTTGGATGTCGCCGTTCCTCCGGCTGTCCTCGCTGCTCCTGCCGTGGCCGCAAATGATCGTAAGTTCCGTCCTTTGTTGTTCGTATTAATCTGCATGTCAATTTACTAATATGACATCCTAGGTTTTGCCGGCCCACGTAGCATCCGCGTCTGGATAGACCGGCCATCTACTTATCGCAGAGACAACCCACTCCCCCGCGGGCTGGAGCATGTCCCATGGAAGACACATCCGGTCATGGTCTGGGTGGAGATGACCGAACTCACTCTCAAGAGCTTGCATACAGCCCTCGATAGCTGTTTTGTCCCCGGTATCGACTATTGTCACCTGGTTGGCGCCATCAGATATGGCAGCCTTTTGCTACTTGACTCTTCAGAGGACCCCCTGCCACTATCAGAAATGCTAGTCCTACATGATGATACGCAGATCCGTATGTGGTGGGGACAATGTCCGCCATCTGAACCAGTGGACATGCTTTTTCGAAGGCATCGCACCAATGATCAAGAGCCCGGTACGCCGCCCCCTTTGGCCTGTGGTTATACGGACCGGAATATTAGAGATAGCACTGCCATTGGCGCCGCGGCGGACGAGCCGAGATCTGAGCAGGAGGCTTCGCTAGAGTCTGACAGTGCTGATGACAATGATGGCCAGCCAGAATCCTCTGCCACGGCGGCAAGGCGGGGGGCGTACTGTGTGACGATATCAACCCCTACAGCAAAGCAGGGGCCGCGCTGTCGGGTGAAATCAACCACGGCAGCAAAGCAGGGGCCGTGCCGTGTAGCGACACCAATCCCTCCTCGGGTGAAGGCAGTATATAGCGGGCGAAACCGAGGTGGGTTAGACGGAGCTGAGGACTCTTCACCGGATTTGGCTGAAATATTTGTCCGTAATCCGTCTGTAGATCAAGAGCCTGACTCGGAGGTGATACCACATGTTGCTCAAGGTATTCCTCATTCTGTCCCACTACCTGAAGGTCGTGTCCTGAGGTCCGGCAAGCAAATACCAGGGCTTGTGAGTTACCAGGCTGATAGAAAAAAAGCACCTGTTAGAGCACAGGTCGATTCCTCGAGCAAGCGAAATCGGGTGGCTAAGACCGACGATGAGGACTCGCAGCCCCCAGCTGACACTCGTGAACCGTCAAGAAAGATAATTCGCAGGAATAAAACACCACCGACAGGCTGGAATACAAAATCCGGTGCCGGTAATCCGGCTATAGCATTAGTGCAAGAACCACTTCATAATGCTAGTTCACCGGTTAGCCCGGCAACATCTGCCGGTACTTCCCAAGTGTCCGCTGAAGACATTGTGATAGAGTTAGAACGGTCCGCTGAGCGGCTCCCGACGGATGCTTCAGGAGTGGAGACTGCCAGCCCCACGCCATCTGCTAGCCCTCCCCGAGATACCACCGAGGACATTGGGGGTGATTTAAGACGTTCCGCTGAGCACCTTCTCATGGTTGCTTCAGGAGGTCAGGCTGCCTTGCCTGAGGCTCAGGGGGAATCAAGTATTGGCTGGTAGGTTTCAAGTGCAGTTATCCAAGTCAAGTTGTTCTACATTCGAACCAAAAACTCTGGTGAGGAAGCTGTTCCCCATGGCAACCTATCTTAACTAGCCGGCAATCCCGGTCCGCACTGACACAATATGTCTAACTCTTGTGAGCGTAGTGGCAGACCTGAATCGCAAAAGCAGACCTCATCCAGGCGGCCCGGGCCCGACCCAAAGTGTCCAAGCAGGGGCTAGCAGTTCTCCTTTTTTCATTTTCCTGTTCCTTTTTCCTTTTCCTTTTCCTTTCGGCGGGCTGTCATGTTGAGGGGGTTTTTATACGTGTCACAAACCTGACTAAGCGAGGAATATAGTTTCACATGACTCATGGTTATGAGTCATAGGTTTGTGATTTGTTTCACATGACTCGCACTCGCAATGTCATCGTTATAAGGTTATTGGTTGATCTTTTTCACATGACTACGATTGTGGTCATATGATGTATGAACTTTCGCACATGACTCACATTACAAGTCATGGGTTTCACTCATATGATGCGAGCTGCGCACATGACTTGTTATTTGTATTGGGATTGGTTTAGGTATGTTGCGCAGTTGACTTATTAGAAGTCAGCTGATGGATTTCGCACATCACTAGCTACGAGTCATGAGGTCGTGTGACTCAAGGATATGAGTCACCAGGGTTAGAGTTGTAGGAGGAACGCCTATGTAAGGAGGCCGGGACCAACGAGTAGTTAGTTCCTCACGCAACTATCTAAGTACTTTCTTATACTATCAATTCAAGTTATCTTTACCATCACGATTGCTGGCGAATAAAGAGAAGTGTCTCTTAGCGAATTCATGACTACACGATAGGAGCAAGTGTGTATGGCTATCAAAGTAGTGTACGAGAATCTGGGAGTTGTTACCTGGTGCAAGTATCGTCTTGGGGGAAGGATCGTTACATTTGGTTGCGTCCATTCGCAGCACCTAACAAACAGACAAGACGTCGGAACAACAAGAAGACGCACTCACTGAGGCAGTATTCGACACAGATACTTTAGGAGAAGCCATTCAACAGTCAATTGGAACATCAAGGGTCGGAAGCCCAGTATCACCAGAACCAGGGTCCCCGGAAGGATCGGAAGGAACAACATCACCAGCTATCACAAGGAGAAATACAATGTCAGCACCAGCACCAGCGGCACCCAACGGGTCGACCAACCCCCCAGCAGGTGGCACCGTCAAGGCAATCCAATTGGCAGGATTCACGGAAGAACAACTACGACAAATTATCCAACAAGCACAAGGAGGGGGGAGAACCTCGAGACTCAAAGTCAAGCCACCACCCGAATTCAAAGGAGAACGGGAGACACTACGGACATTCATAGCACAATACAACTTGTACTATGAGGCGACGGGCATCACCACAGACACTGAAAAAGTGACATATGCAAAGTCACGATTAAGAGGAGCGGCAGCAATATGGATCACACCATAGGCGGAAGGAAGAAAGACAGCCAGCTGGGAAACCTGGGGCCGATTTACAGATGGGCTCCGAAGACAGTTTGCCGACGTCGACGCATAGAACGCAGCAAGAACCAAAATCGAGGGCATGGTTCAAGGGAAACGGAACATAACCGACTACTGGAACGAATTTCGGTTAACAGAATACGAAGCTGACTACGACAACCAGTCCATGCAATGAATATTCCTCAAAGGAATTAACCGTACCCTGCAAGACGCATGGGGACAGGACAATTACGAAACAGACGACATCAAAGACCTCGCAAACTGGGCGATCAGGAAGGAAAATCGCATCAACTTCGTGAACAGCATACAACAAAAAAATACATCAAACCGAGCTGTCGAGGTACCAAGAAACCAGGATGGCACATTCAGGCCATCTACCAACGACCAAAGAGGAGACCCGATGGACCTTGACATAACTCGAAGACAACCCAATTGGAGGTTACCAAACAACGAATTCAGAAGAAGAATCAGAGAACAGCTATGCCTCAAATGCGGGAAACCAAATCACCGAGCAAAAGATTGCAACAATGCAAGAGACGGACGAGACTATACTAGTCAGCAGAGAAACGGACAAAGTCAACGACGACCACCATGGGGAAACAGACCTAAGATCAGGGAAATGGAGTTGGAAAAAGAACCCGAACAGTTGGGAAACGAAGAAAGTCCCCAGTAAGAGATGGTCTGAGGGACAGACCCGAACAGAAACCTATCATTTTGGCAAATTACTAAGCGGCACTCAACTACACGGAAACACTGGAAAACAAAAGCGATCATATTATGGTGAAGGTCAGACTTCAGGGAAAAAAGGAAGCAGTCACGATCAACGCAATGATCGACTCGGGAGCAACAGAAGACTTTATCGACCAGGGGATATGCGAAAAGCACGGGATCCCGACAACACGAGCTCAGAAACCGAGAGAAATTTACCTAGCGGATTGGAAGCCAAGCAGCATGGGGCCAGTCACCCATGTTGTGAAAGAACCTATGGACATCAATAGTCATAGGGAATTAGCAACTCTCCAAGTGGCAAATTTGCAAAACCATGAGGTCATCTTGGGAATGCCATGGTTACGAACGCATAATCCGACTATCAATTTGAACGATAAGAAGATTACTTTCAACAGCGAACAATGCACAACATGGTGTTTGAATAGTCTACCTGTTGCGTATGCTGTACCAGAAGCGGAAGCCCTGGAGGAAAACTTGATCACCAAGTGATCGAAAATCTAGGCCAGTATTGACAAGCGTGTCAAGGTCAAACGATTGACTAAAGAAGCGAGAATGCCTACGAAGGGATCGGTTAAGGCAGCAGGAAGCGACCTGTAAGCAATTGAGAACGTCAGCATACCAGCCCAGGGGCAGGTAACGATCGGAACGGGAATAGCCATCGGGCTACCTCACAACACTTATGGACGAATAGCTCAACGCAGTGGTCTCGCAGTCAGGCATAGACTCAGCACCAATGCGGGAGTTATAGACGCCGATTATACCGGTGAAGTGAAGGTAGTAATCGTCAACCAAGGAACTACCGAATACACGGTACGAAAAGGAGATCGAATCGCACAGTTGATTATCGAAAAAATCAACGACGGAGAGCCATACGAACTAGCTTCACTAGACGAAACCGAGAGATGCGAACACGGATTCGGCAGTACGGAAATCAAGGAAGACATTAGCCAGAAAGCTAGTGTGTCAAAACCAAGGATCAAGATATGTGAAATCTCGGCTAAAGCATTCGGCCACTTCTATCGGAAAGGAGAAACCAGCGGGATCATCAAAAGAAGCTGGATCGAGAAAGAAATGAGACTGGAAGCAGTCAATATCAGTACGGAATTGGCAATTCGGAACAAGAAAGCCAACGAACAAAAAGAACTAGAAGAAATAGTTCCGAAGGAATACCATTTCCTGATGGACATCTTTGAAAAAGAAGAAAAAACTGGAGTACCGCCGTACCGACCAGGAGTCGACCTGGAAATCAACCTAAAAGACAGAGAAAAAGTCACAACAAAGAAGATATATCCACCATGTGCGGACGAATGGGACGAATTACAACGATATATCAACCAGAACCTAGGAAGAGGATGGATACGAGAAGTATGGACAGACTTAGCGTCACCCATACTATTCGTCAAGAAAACGGACGGAAAGCTCCGACTTTGCGTTGATTACCGAGGGCTTAACGAAGTTACCAAAAAGGACCAGTATCCACTGCCAGTCATCAGCAAGGCCTTGGATCGGCTCAACAGCGCCAAATACTTCATGAAACTCGATATCAAGGACGCCTACCACAAGGTTAGAATCAAGGAAGGCGATGAATGGAAAACGACTTTCTCAAGTAAATTGGGAATATACGAATACCTGGTAATGCCCTTTGGGCTAACCAAGGCACCTGTGGCATTCCAAAGATGGATCAACAATACGGTTCGAAGATATATCGATATCTGCTGCATTGTATATCTGGACGATGTCCTGATATACTCAGACACTTTGGAACAACACCAAAAGGATGTTGCCAACCTATTGGCAGACATATACAAATCAGGAATAAAGGTTAAACCTTCCAAATGCTAATTTCACAAGAAAGAAGTCGAATACCTTGGATTTATCATCAACGAAGAGGGCATCAAGACGGATCCAATCAAGACAAAAGCAATATGAGAATGGACGGCACCAACAAGGGTTAAGAAAGTGCAATGCTTCCTCGGCTTTTGCAACTTCTATCGACGCTTGATGGAAGGATTCAGCAGAACAAGCAAACCCCTATACCGGCTTACTGTCATAAACCTGACTAAGCGAGGAATATAGTTTCACATGACTCATGGTTACGAGTCATAGGTTTGTGATTTGTTTCACATGACTCGCACTTGCCATGTCATCGTTATAATGTTATTGGTTGATGTTTTTCACATGACTATGATTGTGGTCATATGATTTATGAACTTTCGCACATGACTCACATTACGAGTCATGGGTTTCACTCATATGACGGGAGTTGCCCACATGACTTGTTATTTGGATTATGATTGGTTTAGGTATGTTGCGCAGTTGACTTGTTAGAAGTCAGCTGGTGGATTTTGGAAATGACTCGCTACGAGTCATGAGGTCGTGTGACTTAAGGATATGAGTCACCAGGGTTAGGGTTGTGGGAGGAACGCTTATATAAGGAGGCTGGGACCGACGAGTAGTTAGTCACGAACGATCTCCTCTACACCTCCGGCGATTGAAATCTCAACACCATGAGAAATCATCGTCAACTCCATCCTCTCCCTCTCCTCTCCGGTGATGGCCTCATTGCCTAGGAGGGTGACGACACTACCTTCTTCCTCTTTTATTATGGCCTCGCCTTGAGAAAGCGTTGTTCTAGAAGTTGTTCAAAGGCTCTTCTCATCCGCCCCCTCGTCTCGCGGTCGCAAGCCTCGCTTAGCGATCGCCCCGGTCGGCTTTACTTCTTTCTACGTTTGCGGTCGGCGTTACAGTGTCCGGACCTTGGTGAAAGTACGCCCCTGGTTCTATGGCTTGTCCCTCGCTGGGGAAGGCTTCGGTCACTAACTTCGCGGTACTCGCTCTTGTCCTCTCGGTCCGAAATTGCTCGAGCATGGCCTGTTTGTCGGTTGCTTCTAGCGAGTTGTTTTGCCTTCCACCCCCCCTCCTCTTCCGGTCGCTTCGTCCCATGGTCCGGTTACAGCCACCCCCTTGTCCTGCCCTCGCCCTCGCTTACACGAGCGGCTTGGATCATTCTTTCGGCTGGCATCCTCTCTGCCTGGTGGCTCCACTCGCCTCCGCGACTGCCCACGGTCGTATTCCTCGGTTAAGACTGTTCATGGTATTGCACCGCCTCCTTGAACGACTTTCAACCTTGGCACGATGTAATTTTTGCTGGCTTCTTTCGTGTTATGATTGCCCCTCGTTTTCACCACAAGGGTGATGGCCGGCCCCTTTCTGGGATCGGTAGTGTAGTGTTTGCTCTATGTCTTGGTTGGGTTTTCTTTCTCATGGGTTCTTCTTGTTTGTCTTTCCTTTCACTTGTATTGGTTGGACGTTTCACTCCTTGTTTCGCTGCTCAGGCAGTGTTCTTTTTGTCTGGGGGTAGGAGTTCATGGCGAGTGGTTTTCCTGTTGTTTCCTGCTTGTAGGGTTTTGGGGATTTACTTTGTCGTCCGCTCCGGCCAGCCCGCTTTGTTTTTCTCTCTTGTCTACAGGATCATGCGGTTCGGCCCACACCAGAGTGTCTTGGGATGATGGCTTTTTCCACTGGTGCCAGGTTGGATCGGGGTTTTTTCTTGGCCATATCTGATGATGCATGCCTGTTTTGTACCCGGTAGTTGTAAAACAAAAGCAAGTTGATATAAAAAAAAAAAAAAAAAAA
>QOVD01000979.1:0-15583 GCA_003521225.1 Tuber microsphaerosporum
GTCCCAGGAAGGCTTCATCAGATGAGGTCCGGTAAGAGCTACCTTGCGGGTCACCCCTCTTGGAACAACCACGACAACCCCACTCTTTGTCCCCACTGTGAGACCGAAGTGGAAGAATTTCGACAGGCCATTCTGTCCTGCCCCTCGAGATCGGAAGCGCGCTCCCTTTTCCTCCCAAGGGACTTGTCGCTGGACTCCCCGTCCCCACTATGGGACTCCGCCTCTCTCCTAAAAGGCTTGGCCGGCTACGTCCTCTCTACTGCCACGGGCTTCCCCCCTGACATGCCCTCCTACCGGGTCCCGCCGCCACCGGTCGTTCCTTCCGTTACTCCGCCGGCACCCACCGATAGGGGCCCACGGCTGAAAATCTTCCCCTCCAGCAATCTCTTAGAGGGTATCAAAGACACCAGAGCCAGGGCATTAATGATATGCAATGCCCCGGTCCTCCCCTAGTTTCTTAGTGTTTTTGTTTTTTACGAGATCGTTATGATATGCTCTTGTTAGTTGAAAATTAGGTTTTTAGCAGTATACTTGTTTTTGTTAAATTTTTGAAACGCGTATGGGTTCGACGCAATGGAGGAGTAGTTTTTGTTTTTGGGTTTTGTTTGTTTTTGATTTTGTTGTGTGTTTGTGGGTTTTGTTTTGGCCATATCTGATGATGCATGTCATTTCTTGTACTTTAAAGCAACAAATATATGATATAAAAAAATAAAAATAAAAAAAAACCACAGGGTAGTTAAGTCACAAACTATCTCCTGTACACCTCTGGCGATTGAAATCTCAACACCATGAGAAATCATCGTCAGCTCCACCCCCTCCCTCTCCTCTCCCGTGATGGCCTTGCTGCCTAGGAGGGTGACGACACGACCTTCTTCCTCTTTTACTATGGCTTCGCCTTGAGAAAGCGTTGTCCTAGAAGGTTTTTGAAGGCTCTTCTCACCCACCTCCTCATCCCACGGTCGCAACCCTCGCTTAGCGATCGCCCCGGTCGGCTTTACTCCTTTCTACATCTACGGTCGGCATTACGGTGTCCTGACCTTGGTGAAAGTACGCCCTTGGTTCTATGGCTTGTCCCTCGCAGGGGAAAGCTTCGGGCAGTAACTTCGCGGTACTCGCTATCGTCCTCTCGGTCCAAAATCACTCGAGCATGGCCTGTTTGTCGGTTGTCTCTAGCGAGTTGTTTGCCTTCCACCCCCCCTCCTCCTACCATCGTCTCCTCCCGCGGCCCTGTTACAGCCACCCCCTTGTCCCTCCCTCGCCGTCGCTTACACTCTCGGCTTGGATCATTCTTTCGGCTGGCATCATCTCTGCCTGGTGGCTCCACTCGCCCCCGCGACTACCCACGGTTGCATTTCTCGGTTACGACTGTTCATGGTATTGCACTGCCTCCTTGAACGACTTTCAACCTTGGTACGATGTAATTGCTTTCCGGTCTCTTGCGTGTTATGATTGCCCCTGGTTCTAGTAGAGTGATGGCCGGCCCCTTTCTGTGATCGTTAGTGTAGTGTTTACTCTATGTCTCGGTTGGTTTTTCCTTCTCATGGGTTCTTTTTGTTTGTCTTCCCTTTCACTTGGATTGGTTTGACGTTTCTCTCCTTGTTTCGCTGCGCTGGCAGTGTTCTTTTTGTCAGGGGGTAGGAGTTTATGGCAAGTGGTTTTCCTCTTGTTTCCTGCTTGTAGGGTTTTGGGGATTTACTTTGTCGTCCGCTTCGGCCAGCCGACGTTGTTCTTCTCTCTTGTCTGCGAGATTGTGCCGTTGGGCCCACACCAGAGGGTCTTGGGATGATGGCTTTTTCCACTGGTGCCAGTTTGGATCGTGAGGTTTTTTTCAGCCATATCTGATGATGCATGCGGTTTTTGTACCTTGGTAGTTGTAAAACAAATACACTTGATATAAAAAAGAAAGAAAAAAGAAAAAAAAAAACCACGGGGTAGTTAAGCACGAACGATCTCCTCTCCACCTCCGGCGATTGACATTTCAACCCCATGAAATATCATCTTCAACTCCATCCACCTCCCACTCCCCTCTTCTGATGGCCTTCTTGCCTAGGAGGGTGACGCGTCCTCCTCCCTCTCCCCTCTGTTCTCCTTCTGCTGGCATTGCTCTCGGGCAGTCTTTCTCTAGGGGGTTCACGGTTACTCTCCCTCCCCTTCCCCGCTTTCGCTTCGCTGCCCTCTCTTAGCGTTTGCATACGGTCGGCAACCCCATTCTCCTCAAGGGCCTTCTGCAGTTTCAGGTTATCGGTGAAGTAGTGGCCCCTGTAGCTCTGCTCCCTGGAATCGCACTTTCGGCTCGGAACTCTGTTTGGTACGGGCGGCATCCTTGAAAAACTGCGATCTCGCTTTGGTCTGTCGGTCTCGCCCTTCTTGCTTGGGTCTACCCCTTCATCCTCTCCTTTTCTCGGTCGTCTGTCCCATGACTCGGTTACAGCCTCCCCCTTGTCTGTTTACCGCCTCATCGTGGTCGGCTCTTGCTCGTTCGGCTGGCACCCTACTGCCAACATCATCATCTCGGTTGTGTTACGGAGGGTTAGTTTGTATCCTCTTACGACACGCGGCCCCGGGTTTCTTCGATTGCGTTGTTCCTTCCACGATCTATCTATAGCCCTTCCCCGCAGCTTCCCTATGGCGTTCACCAATTTCTGGGGCATTTAGGGGACAGGCCCCCTGAGGGGGTAAAGCTGGTGGTGTATGTTGGTTGGGACAGTAGTACACTATTGGGTTTCTTGGTTAGTGTCTCACTGTCGTTTGGTTTCTTACTTTCTGCTTGTCTGTGGAGGTTTTGTCGGAGCTCAGGCTTGTACTTTCTTTCTGTAGTTTTCTACCCATAGCACCTGACTTGTATGTGGGTTTCCGCTCCTGTCGGGCAGGGTCAGAGGGTTTTTAGCAGAGGGGGGGTACGGGATGGACTGTGGGTTTGGAAACGCACCGGGTCTTTGGGGTCATAGCTGATGCTGTACACCCTTTTTGTTCCGTAGCCGGTCTTGTACTGTAAGCCTTGAAGCGAAAATAAAGAGTGATATAAAAAATAAAAAAAAGAGAAATAAAAAAAAAACCACTGGGTAGTTAAGGGCTGGCATCCTACTGCTATCCTTATCTTTGTGGTGTTGCGGAGGGTTAGTTTGATTCCCTTACGCGACACGGCCCTGGGTTCCTTCGATTGCGTCGTTCTCTTCACGGTCTATCTACGGCCAGCCACTTCCGTTCTGTGCAGGTTACGGCTTGCAGTCGCCTACAGCCCCTTTGTGGGGCATGCTGATGGGGTATGTTGGGGAGGAGAGTAGTATGCTTTTGGGTTTCTCGTTTAGGGTCTCATTGTCATTTGGTTTCTTTCTTTCTGCTTGTCTGTTCAGGTTTTGTCGGAGCTGAGGCAGGTGATTGTCTTCTGTAGTTTTCTACACATAGTACCGGACTTGTATGCGGGGTTCCACTTCTGGCGGGCAGGGTCACAGGGTATTTAGCAGGGGGAGGATCGGGATGGACTGATGTTGAATACGTTGAGTATTTGGGGTCATAGCGGAAGCTGCATATCCTTGTCGTCCCGTAGCTAGTCTTGTACTGTAAGTCTAATACAAAATAAAAGATTGAGAGAAACAAAAAAAAGAAGAAAAAAGATAAAAATAAAAAAAAAAAAGCGACTGGGTAGTTAACCCATAGTACTGGACTTGTATGCGGGTTTCCGCTACTGTTGGGCAGGGTCAGAGGGTGGTTAGCAGGGGGAGGATCGGGATAAACTGATGTTGGATACGTCGTGTATTTGGGGTCATAGCGGTAGCTGCATATCCTTTTCGTCCTGTAGCTAGTCTTGTACAGTTAGCCTAATATGAAATAAAAGATTGAAAGAAAAAAAAAGAAAAAAGAAAAAAAGAAAAACCATTGGGTAGTTAACCCAGCTTGATATTTCTCTCTTGCTCACAGGATCGTGCAGTTGGGCCCACACCAGAGGGTCTTGGGATAAGGGCTTTTTCCGCTGGGGCAGGGGTGGAGTTCAAGTTGAGGGTTTTTCTTGGCCATATCTGACGATGCATATCTCGTTTGTACCAGTGTAGTAGTGAGACAAATGCAAAACTGAGGAGAAAAAAACAAAAAAAAAGAAAAAAAAAAAAGAAAAAAGAAAGCAAGGGGTAGTTAACCACAAACCATCTCCTCTACACCTCCGGCAATTGAAATCTCAACAGGATGAGAATTATCGTCAACCAACACCCCCCCTCTGCCCTCTTCTGATGGACTAGTTGCCTAGGAGGGTGACGCTACAACCCCCCTGTCCCCTCTGTTCCCCTTCTGATGGCATTGCTCTCGGGCAGTCTTTGTCTAGGGGGTTCACGGTCGCTCCTCTCCCCTTCCCCACTTTCGCTTCGTTGCCCTCGCTTAGTGTTTGCACACAGTCTGCAACCCTTTCTCTTCAATGGCCTCCTGCAGTTTCGGGCTCTCAGTGAAGTAGTGGCCTGGTATTGGACTATCTCCTGAGAACTCTGTTTGGTACGGGCTGCATCTTCGAAAAGCTGTGATCTCGCTTCTGTAGGTCGGTCTCGCACTTCTTGATTTGGTCTACTCCTCAGCCCTCCTCTCTCCTGGCTTTAGCCACCCTCTCCCTTCCGGTTTCGTCCTGTGGCTCTGTCACAGCTACACTTGGCTCCCTGGCTGGTACCCTACTACTAGGTAGCTCCTCTCGCCCCCCTCGGCACGCCTCCCCTGGGGTCCCCTTCTCGTCTGGCTCGAGCCTTGCCTCCTCCGCCGGGTCCCTTTCCCTTCTGATCTTGTGGCCTTGGGATCTGTCATGGCTGTGTGCGTGGCAATGAAACTGGTTAGTCGTATGGGGTTCACACATTCCTCCTCTGCCCTCCAGAGCATGCACCCCTCCAGGTCTCGTTTTGAGGTGGGCCAGTAGGGCATGTCCTTACACCACACCTCTCCGCTGGGCCAGCTTGTCGTATGGATCTCCCGCTGGGAATCCTTCAGCCCCTGTTGCCAGCCTATATGGTCCGGGTATCATTACCCCTTGTGTGTGCTCAGGTCCTGTGCTATATCCTACGGTTTGGTATTGGGGGTTTCTTTCATGCTGTGCTTGAAGTCTTCTTTGTTGGTTCATAGGTGTCACACTGTCACTTTGGTTTTTCTCTTGTTGGGCTGCATGTGGATGGAGGATTATTGGTACAAAGTTTGCTGGCCTGTTGTTTCCTTTGTAGTTTCTACCCATAGTACTGGACTTTGATTTCGACCTCTACACAAAGTAGTTAGGTTGTCTGGCAGGGTCAGAAGGTTTTAGCATCGGGGGCATGGGATCGACAGTAGTTCGAGGTTTTTAGCTTTCATACAGAGAGGTTTTAGTTATCTTTTGTACCTAGTTAGTTCTTACTTAGCAAACGAATCAAATCTATTAAAAAAACAATCAACAAAACCAAAAACCACTGGGTAGTTAACCACGAATCATCTCCTCTACACCTAGGGCGATTGAAATCTCAACACCATGTGATTTCATCGTCAACTATCGTCCTCCCTCTCCCCTCTTCCGATGGTCTAGTTGTCTAGGAGGGTGACGCTTCACCCCCCTCTCCCCTTTGTTCCCCTCCTGATGGCATTCCTCTAGGGCAGTCATTGTCTAGGGAGTTCACGGTTGCTCTCTCCTCCTTCCCCCATACTCGCTTCGCTGTCCTCGCTTAGCATTTACAAACGGTTGGCAATCCCTTTCTCGTCAATGGCCTTCTGCCGTTTCGGGCTATCATTGTAGTACTGGCCCCGGTGGATCTGCTCCCTGGTATTGCACTATCTCCTGTCAACGCTGTTTAGTACTGTCTGCATCGTCGAAAAACTGTGATCTCGCTTCGGTCGGTCGGTCTCATGCTTTTTGACTGGGTATACCCCTCCGGACTACTCCAACCTGGTCCCAGGCCGCCTCTCCGCTCCTGGTATCATCCAGTTGCTCTGTTACAGCTACACTCCGCTCCTTGGCTGGTACCCCTACTACCAGGTGGCTCCTGTTGCCTCCCATTGGACTTTCATCGCTTGGGGTATTCTTTTCCGTTGGGCTCTGGCCTTCACCTCCTCCGGGTCCTTGTCCCTTGTAACCTTCCTTCCTCGGGATCTATCACTTCTTATGTGCGTCGGTGAAACTAGTCGCTTGAACGGGGTTCATAACTACCGCCGCTGCCCCCATGGGGATGCCCCTCTCCGGGTCCAGTTTTCCGGTGGGTCCTGAGAGTATTTTCTTTACACCACACGTCTCCGCCACACCGGCCTCGTTGTATGGATCTCCCGCTAAGTGTCCTTCAACCCCTGTGCCGGTCTATTAGGCCTGGGTATTACTACCCCTTGTTTGTGCCAAGTCCGGTGGTATATCCTACGGTTTGGTATTGGGGGTCACTTTCTAGCAGGGCTTGAAGTCTTCTTGGATTCGTATAAATGTTTCTCACTGTTGTTTGGGTTTTCTCTTGGTGGGCTGCACTTCAGTGGTGGTTTTTGGTTCGTGGTATTCTGGCCTGTTGTTTCCTTTATAGTTTCGACCCATAGTACCAGGCAGTTGTATCTTTAGCCGAGGCGAGTCAGCGGTAGGGCAGGGTAAGAGGGTTTTAGTAGACAGAGCGCAGGATGGACAGTAGTTGGAGGTTGAGTTTCTGACTTAGCGATTAGCTGCATGTAGGTCCGTCGCCTTAAGCACGAAATAAAATGACATAAAAAAGAAAAAAAAAGTGAAATTAAAGAAAAAAAAACAACTGGGTAGTTAACCATGAACCATCTCCTCTACACCTCCGCGGATTGAAATCTCAACACCATGAGAATCATCGGCAACCACCCACCCCCCACTCCCCTCTTCTGATGGCCTAGTTGCCTAGGAGGGTGACACTACAACCCCCCTCTCCCCTCTGTTCCCCTGCTAATGGCATTGCTCTCGGGCAGTCTTTGTCTAGGGGGTTCACGGTTGCTCTTCCCCCCTGCGCCGGTCCAGCTTCGCTGCCCTTGCTTAGTGTTTGCATACGGTGGGAAACCCCTTTCTCGTCAATGGCCTTCTGCAGTTTTGGGCTATCGGAGAAGTAGTGGCCCCTGTGGCTCTGCTCCCTGGTATTGCACTATCTCCTTGGAACTCTGTTTAGGATGGTTGGCATTGTTGAAAAGCTGTTATCTCGCGTGCGTCGGTCGGTCTCGCACTTCTAGATTGGATATACCACTCCGGCCTCCTCTCCTTTGGCTCTGGCTACCCATCTTGTCTCGCTTCGTCCAGTTGCTCTGTTACAGCTACATTCCGCTCCCTGGCTGGTACCCTACTACTAGGTGGCTCCTCTCGCCCACATCGGCACTCCTCCCCTAGGGTCCCCTTCTCGTTTGGCTCAAACCTCTCCTCCTCCTCCGGGTCCCCGTCCCTTCTGATCTTGTGGGCTTGGGATCTGTCATGGCTGAGTGCGTGGCAGTGAAACTGGTTAGTTGTATGGGGATCATACCTATAGCCTTTGCCCCTCGGGGGATGGACCTCTCTGAGTCTTGTTTTCCGGTGGGCCCTAAGTGCATTTCCTTACGCCACATATCTCTGCGGCGCCGGCTGGTCGTATTGATCTCCCCCTGGGATTCTTCAGCCCCTGTTGACTGCCTTTTATGGTCCGGGTATCATTACCCCTTGTGTGTACTCAGGTCTGATGGTATAGCCTACAATTTGGTATTGAGGGTTTCTTTCATGCTGGGCTTGAAGACTTCTTTGTTGTTTCATAGATTTCTGACTGTCGTTTTGGGTTTTCTCTTGGTGGGCTACATGTTGGTGGAGGTATTTGGTTCGAAGATGGCTGGCCTATTGTTTCCTTTGTAGTTTCTACCCATAGCACCGGACTTTGATTTCTATCTCTACAAAAAGTAGTTACTTTGTCGGGCAGGGTCTGAGGGTTTTAGCATCGGGCGTACGGAATCGACAGTAGTTGGAGATTTTTACCATTCATACCTAGCGGTATTACTTACCTTTCGTCCCTAGTTAGTTCTTGCTTCGCAAACGAATTAAATATAACAAAACAAAAAAACAAACCACTGGGTAGTTAACCATGAATCATCTCCTCTACACCTCCGGGGATTGAAATCTCAACACCATGAGAATCATCGTCAACCACCCCCCCCCACTCTCCCCTCTTCTGATGGCCTAGTTCCCTAGGTGGGTGAAGCTACAACCCCTCTCTCCCCTCTGCTCCCCTGCTGATGGTATTGCTCTCGGGCAGTCTTTGTCTAGGGGGTGTACGGTGGCTCTTCTCTCTTTCGCCGCTTTCGCTGCGCTGCCCTCGCTTAGCGCTAGCACAGGGTCGGCAACCACTGTCTCGTCAATGGCCCTCTGCAGTTTCTGGCTATCGGTGAAGTAGTGGCCCGGGTGGCTCTGCTCCCTGGAAATGCTCTATCTCTGGGGAACACGGTTTGGTAGCGGCGGCATCGTCGCAAAGCTCTGATCTCGCTTCGGTCAGTCGGTCTTGCACTTCTTGCTTGGCTCTACCCCTCCACCATCCTCTCCTCTGGCTCCGGCCACCCTCCTCTTCTCAGTCTCGTCCAATTGCTCTGTTACCGCTAAAATCCGCTCCCTGGTTGGTACCCTACTACCAGGTGACTCCTCTCGCCCCCATCGGCACTCCTTCCCTGGGGTGCCCTTCTCGTGTGGCCCGAGCCTCGCCTCCTCCTGTCCGTCCCTATCCCTTCTGATCTCCTGGCCTTGGGATCTGTCATGGCTGAGTACGTGGCAGTGAAACTAGTTAGTTGTATGGGGTTCATACCTGCCGCCTCTGCCCCACGGGGCATGCACCCCTCCGGGTCTCATGTCTGGTGGGCCCTTAGGGCATTTCCTTACGGCACACGTCTCCGCCGCGCCAGCTCGTCGTATGCTTCTCCCCCTGGGATTCTTTCCGCCCCTGTTGATGGCCTTAATGGTCCAGGTATCATTACCCCATGTTTGTGCTCAGGTCCGAAGGTATACCCTACGGTTTGGTATAGGGGTTTTCTTTCATGCCGGGCTTGAAGTCTTCTTTGTTGCTTCATAGGTTGCTCACTGTCGTTTTGGTTAGTCTCTTGGTGGGCTGCACGTCCGCGGAGGTTTTTTCGTTTGAAGTTTTCTGGCCAGTTCTTTCATTTGTAGTTTCTACCCATAGTACCAGACTTTCATTTCTACCTCTACACAATGTAGTTATGCTGTCGGGCAGGGTCAGCTCGTTTTAGTATTGGGCGCTCGGGATGGGCAGTAGTTGGAGGTTTTTAGCTTTAATACCTAGGGGTTTTAGTTAGCTTATGTACCTAGTTAGTTCTTATTTCACAAAAGAATTAAATCTATTAAAACAAAAAAAAAAGAAAAAAAAAACCACTGGTTAGTTAACCACGAACCATCTCCTCTACATCTCTGGCGATTGAAATCTCAACACCACGAGAACTATAGTCAACCACCCTCCCCCCTCTCACCTCTTACGATAGCCCAGTGGCCTTGGAGGGTGACGCTACTACCCCCCTCTCCCCTCTGTTCCCCTTCTGATGGCTTTGCTCTCGGGCATTCTTTATCTAGGCGGTTCACGGTTCTTCTCCCCCCCTCTTCCCTGCACTCGCGTCGCTGCCCTCGCTCAGCGTTTACACCGCCGGCAACCCTTCTTTCTACGTTTACGGTCAGCATTCTGGTGTCCGGACTCGCCTCGAAAGCACCTCTTAGTCTCGCGAGCTTCTACCCTTGATGGGGAATGCTTCGGTCAGTAACATCTCTGTCTTGTCTTTTGTTTCCGCTTCGGAAAACGTTCAGCTATGGCCTGCTAGTCTCCTGTTTCTAGTGAGTTGGATACCCTTCCTCCTCCTACTTGGTTTCGTCCGGTTGCCCCGTCAATGCTACACCCCTCCCCTGGCTAGCACCCTACTGCCTACCTTTATTCTCTCACGCGGCCTCCATCATGGTTCGCAGCCCTCGGCTAAGCTTGGGCGTGGTATTGCACCTCCTCGATACTCGATGTCGGATCCTTGGGTAGGTGTAATTGCTTGCCGCTGCCAAGGTTTGTGCAGTTGGCAGCCCCTCAGCCAGGACGCTTAACCCGGAGGTTACGATTGCTCCTTCGTGTTTTGGTTTTCCCTGTGTTGGGCCTACAATTATTTCCTTTGTTGACGACGAGTTTACAGCATAGGTTTTCCTGTTGTTTCCCGCTCACTTGCTTGGTGATTATTCTTGTTGATCTTGGGGGCTCTTGGGTGCTTCAGCTGGGCTTCTTCTTGTAGAGTTAATTTCGTCTTGTGGGTGAGATGCTCTGTTGGTCCCATACCAGAGGGACTTGGGATGATGGCTTTTTCCTAGGCGCCGGGGTGGATGTTAGTGGATTTTTCTTCGACATAGCTAGCGCTGCATGTGTGGTTTGTACATCAGTTAAAACACATGCAATTTGATATAAACAAAAACAAAAAAAAAGAAAGAAACAAAAAAAAAAGTAAAAAACAAAAAACCACTGGGTAGTTAACCACGAACCAGCTCCTGTACACCTCCAGCGATTGACATCTCAACACAATGAGAAATCATCGTCAACTACCCTCCCCACTGTCCCCTCTTCTGATGGCCAAGTTCCCTAGGAGGGTGATGCTACTACCCTCCTCTCCCCTCTGTTCCACTTCTCATGGCTTTGTTCTCGGGCAGTCTTTGTCAAGGGGGTTCACGGTCGCTCTCCCCCTCCATCCCCGCACATGCTTCCCTGCCTTCGCTTAGCATTTGCACACGGTTGGCAACCCCCTTTCTCGTCAATGGCCTTCTGCAGTTTCGGGCTATCGGTGAAGTAATGGCCCAGCAGGCTTGGCTCACTGGTATTGCACTAACTCCTGGGAACTTTGTTTGGCACGGTCAGCATCGTAGAAAAACTGTGATCTCGCTTCGGTCGGTCGGTCTCCCACTTCTTGATTGGGTCTACCCCTCCGCTCTCCTCCCACTTGGCCCCAGGCCTCCTTTCCGTTCCCGGTTTCGTCCAGTTGCTCCGTTACAGCTACTTTCCGGTCCTTGGCTAGTACCCTACCACTAGGTGGCTCCTCTCGCCCCCCTCGGCACGCATCCCCTGGGGTTCCCCTCTGGGTGGGGCTCTGCCCTCCACCTACTCAGGGTCCCTGTCCCTTCTGATCGGCTCCCCTCGGGATCTGTCATTGCTGAGTGGGTGGCGGTGACATTTGTCGGTTGTATGGGGTACATACCTACCGCCTCTCCCCCCCGGGGTATGCACCTCTCCTGGCGCGGTTTTCCGGGAAGTCCTTGCAGTATTCTTCTTACCCTACATGTCTCCGCCATGCCGGCCTCGTAGTATGGATCTCCCGCTGAGTGTCCTCCTGCCCCTGTGCCGGTCTATGAGGCCGGGTATGTCTACCCCTTGTGTGTGCCAGGTCCCATGGTATATCCTAAGGTTTGGTATCGGGGGTCACTTTCTAGCTGTGCTTGAAGTCTTGCTTGGTTGGTATATAGGTTTATCACTGTTGTTTGTGTTTTCTCTTGGTGGGCTGCACGTCTGTGGAGGATATTTGGTTTGTTGTATTCTCGCTGGTTGTATCCTTTATAGTTTCTACCCATAGTACCGGGCTGTTGTATCTTTAGCCGAGGTGAGTGCGCAGTAGGGCCAGGTCAGAGGGTTTTAGTAGTGGGAGCACGGGATGGACAGTAGTTGGAGGTTTGTTCCTTCCTTAGCCCCAGAGCTGCATGTAGGTCCATCGCCTTAAGCACAAAATAAATTGATATAATAAAAAAAACCAGAATAAAAAAAAGAAAAACCACTGGGTACTTAACGAGCCCTCCTTAAAGGGCTCTCTTTCGCCCCGCTTGAAGATCCTCACCTCTTCCTTCCGGACCTTCCCCTACCCGATAATGCGGCAATGATATCCGCATACAAAGCCCATAAAGGCAGAGTTAGGCTGATCCTTCTCGAAGGCTGGAGTGCCCAATTTCCGCCTCCCTCAAACTACAGCTACCCACTGCAGCTCCCCCCTCACGCATTCATGGGCCTCGGGAAGTTCATGTCAAGACGCATCTACCAAATGAGGGCAAAGAAAAGCTACCACGCCGCCCACCCTAGATGGTTCGTAGCTGACCGCCACCCCGACTGCATAAGTGCGGCCAGGAAGTCAAGACCTTCAGCCAGGCTATTCATCGCTGCTCGTCCTAGTTGGATGCCAGGACCTGCCTACTCCAATGCGTGAATCGGGTTGACCAGGACTCCCCCCTCTGGACCTCGCTTGATTTCCTCCTCTCACTTTCGGCCTTTATCAGTATGGCAAGAGTTAACTACCCCCCTGGCCTTGCCTCTTCCCCAAATTTATTTTGTGATATGGTTTTTCCTTCCTCCCCGTTATAAGTTGTTAGGTTGACTTTTGATTCTTCCCCCCCTCGTGCCGTTTAGGGAACCGGGTATCATTTTTCTTTAAAGATTGACTGGCAGGTTTTGATCATGTTAATAAAATTTCGCTCATTATGTTTCTGAAAGAACGTTGGGCTTCAGTTGGAGCACGGTACTGTTGGAGATTGGTTATGATTTTCCTTTGTAAATTCCGTTTGGACTTGAGGTTTTGTTTACGCTATAACTAGCGCGGGATGCGATTTCTTCTACCTTAACAACGAATACCTGATATATAAAAAAAAAAAAAAAAAAAATCCAAGTGGTAGTTAACCACGAACCATCTCCTCTACACCTCCCGCGATTGAAATCTTAATACCATGAGTATTATCGTCAACTACCCTCCCCCCTCTCCCCTCTTCTGATGGCCTAGTTGCCTAGGAGGGTGATGCTACAACCCCCTCGCCCCTCTGGTCCCCTTCTGATGGAATTGCTCTCGGGCAGTCTTTGTCTACGGGGTTCACGGGCGCTCTTCTCTCCTTGCCCACTTTCGCTCGCTGCCCTCGCTTAGAGATTTTACACGGTCAGCAACCCCTTTCTTGTCAATCGCCTTCGGCAGTTTCGGGCTATGGGTGAAGTAGTGGCCCCGGTGGCGCTGCTCCCTGGTATTGCACTATCTCCCGGGAACTCTGTTTGGTACATTCGGGATATTCGAAAAGCTGTGATCTCGCTTCGGTCGGTCGGTCTCGCCCTTCTTGATAGGCTCTACCCCTCCGCCCTCCTTCTCTCTGGCTCCGGCAACCCTCCTCTTCTCGGTTTGTCCAGTTGCTCTGTTACAGATACACTGCGCTCCCTGACTGGTACCCTACTACACGGTGGCTCCTCTCGTCCCCCTTGGCACTCCTCCCGTGGGGTCCCCTTCTCGCGTGGCTCTTGCCTCACCTCCTCCTCCGCGTCCCTGTCCCGTCTGATCTTCTGGCCTTGGGATCTGTCATGGCTGTGTGCGTGGCAGTGAAACTGGTTGGTTGTATGGGGTTCACACCTACCGCCTCTGCCCCTCGGGGCATGCACCCCTCCGGGTCTCGTTTTCCGGTGGGCTCTTAGGGCATTTCCTTACGCCACACGTTTCCGCCACGCCAGCCTTTCGTATGGCTCTCCCACTGGGATTCATTCAGCCCCTGTTGACGGCCTTTTATGGTCTGGGTATCATTACCCCTTGTGTGTGGTCAGGTCCGATGGTATAGCCTACGGTTTGGTATTGGGGCTTTCTTTCATGCTGGGCTTGAAGTCTTCTTTGTTGGTTCATAGGTTTCTCACTGTCGTTTTGCTTTTTCTCTTGTTGGGCTGCATGTCTGTGGAGGTTTATTGGTTACCAGTTTTCTGGCCTGTTGTTTCCTTTGTAGTTTCTACCCATAGTACCGGACTTTGATTTCTACCTCTACACAAAGTAGTTACCTTGTCGGGCAGGGTCAGAGGGTTTTAGCATTGGGCGCACGGGATGGACAGTAGTTGGAGGTTTTTAGCTTTCATACCTAGCGGTTTTAGTTAGCTTTCGTACCTAGTTAGTTCTTACTTCGCAAACTAATTAAATCTATTAAAACAATAAAATAAAATAAAATAAACACTCTGTAGTTAACCACGCTCCATGCCCCCTATTTTCCTGCCCCAAGAGTTTTCAACACCATATCGCTTTGTGCACGATCCCCCTTTCCCACCACCCTTTGTTCTTCGCTTAGGCCTCCCGTCCCTGAGCACCTATACCATGGCACAGCCTGGTGCCCCTTTGCTCTTCCGCCCCGCGGGCCCCCCACCACTCTGTCCGGCTCCAGAGCTGGTCTCAGTGATAGACTTCTCGCCGTCTCCGTGCTGATTAACTCGACCAAGAAACTCACCTCGCTTTCACACTCTCAACTCCCCTCACTCTCCGTTGCCTCGCTGGAAGACCTCTCTGAGGGGGAAGCCACGATCATTCCACTTTTCTGCTCACTCGTCCAGGCCATTGACTTATTCGATAACGGCCTCCACCTCCTAACCAGCCATTTGGCCTCTCTCTCCCAAAAACACGACTCTCTCACCCCGCCTGAAGCGCTCACATCCGACCAGTCACATATTGGCTGTGCATTATGTTACCTGTCAGACAGGGTGTCGGCTCACCCCCCCCAACACCCTACACCCATATCCCCAATGCCCCCCCTACCCCAGCTCCAATCCGCGCTGTGTCCCCTGTCCACCTGCCAAGCATCTCCAAACAGGCAGCAGCTGCTCCCCACCCCGACGCCCCAAAACCCTCCTACGCCTACATAGTGGGTGCCACCAGCGAATTTGACAAAGCCGCTCAAGAAAATAGAAGCCGCATCTCATGGTCAGCAAATACACAACGCCCCAAGGGTACCTCAGCCAACAAAGTCGGGGACGCGATCACCGCGTCCCTCCCCGCGAAGGCACCGGTCCTTCCCAAGGCCCTTCGTCGTTATTTTGCCCCCCGCTCTCTTCCAGGGCCCCACCACGACGAAACACACATCCGTTCCAAATGGCCTGACATAGCGGCTGAGGTCCTTAAGTCCGCTAACTGCTCCCTCCCCAAAGGCTTCAAAGCTATGGTCAACAAAAGAGGCACCCTTTCCTTGGAGCCCTCGCTCCAGCCTTGGAAGCTGCCCCCTACACTCCCTACTTTAAGGCCTTGACCTCAGGCTCCCATCTCAACCAGTCCTACCCCATTGGGCCAAACCCCTGGAGGACATGCAGGCTCGCCCCCACCAACATGCAATTCGCCATATATGGCGTCACCCTCGCCGCTGTCCCGGATACTGAGCAGGCCCTCTTCCCTAGCCTGAAGGAATCCATCGAGAACTCTACATGTCTCACTATCTCTTCAGCCTCTTTCCTCAACCCCGTCCCTTTAACCAGGTCCGCCAACAATACCGCATGCTCTGTGGTGGTCACTGTTGCTCCCGAGGTGGCCGACAGGCTGACTTCTCCCCCATTAGTCTGGCTCTACGGTGGCAACCGTACAGTGGAAAGAGCGTTTTCCTCCTCGCCCACCAACCAGTGCACCAAATGCTGGAAGTTCGGCCATGTCTGGCAGAGATGCCAGTTCCCCCACCCGTTTTGCCCCCTATGCTCCCTTCACCAGACAAGAATCAACATCGCTGCACTAACCCCACCTGCAGTAAAGAAGGCCAACTCCGAGCAGTGCTCAACGGCTGCATCGCCTCTCCAGCCAGATGCTCCAACTGTGGAGAAAACCACTTGACTGCCTACAGGGACTGCTCTGCAAGACCGGTGCCCCCCCCCGACTACCTCCCCAC
>QOVD01000982.1:0-38589 GCA_003521225.1 Tuber microsphaerosporum
GCTCGACCCACCCCAGGACCCAGTGGTCCCCTTCCCCAGGGTGTCCGGTTGTCCTTCCCCTCCTCCTTGAATAAGGGCCGTGCCCACTAATGCGGGTAAACGCCGCAAAGTTATCACCCAAGACTAATATTTCCTTCGTACAACACAACCTCCTGTGGATTTGGAAAGTGTTCCTTGCCCTGTTCAACAGTTTCGCGGAGGTGGATTCCCCTGTCGATGTCATGGCGGTTCAAGACCCTCCCGTCAAGTTCGGCCGTCTTCATTCCTTTACTGGCTTTAAGGTTTTTTCCCCTACCCCTCCCGAGTCAATGAAGCCGAGAGTAGCCACGTATGTTTCCTCGGCGTTTTTGGAGCGGGCCTCCGTTTTACCGGTTATCTCCGGCTCAGATAGTTATTTTTCTCTTGATTTGTTTCTGGATTCCCCCCCGAAGGGCTCGGCCAATAGGTGAAGGGTCTCCAACTGATATAATAATTTTCCTCGCGCTGGGGGCGCACCTTGAGTTCCCCCCTCCACAGTATTTAAAAACTTTGCTTTTCCGGTTCTTCTACTGGGGGATTTTAATGTCCACCACCCCGCTGGGGACCCCCTCAGGCATTTCAATCAGTCCGAAATGTCACGATCCTCCCCCTATTTTGACATGGCTGCTTCTTTCGATTTTTCCCTTTTGAATGTCCCGGGGGTTTACACTAGGTTTTCCTTTGATGCCCATGCGAGACCCGGCGTTCTCGATCTCTCCTTCTCCAACCTTCCGCTATCAAGATTGCTCAGAGCGGAGTGGTCCACTCCCCTCCCGTCGACTGGGACGGTGCGTCCTCGGTCCTTGCCAAAATCCAAGTCAACGCTCCTATCCCTTCCCCTAAGGTGAGACAGCTCGACTCATGGTTCGATTTCAACTTCGCTAAGGTCCAAGAGGCCCTCCGTACAAACGTCCCTTTCTCCCGCCCCTCGCCTAGGGCCAAACCCTGGTGGTCCCCTCTCCTGTCCTCGCTTAGGAAAACCTACCACTCAGCACCCAGGCCCGCCCGCAAGGCGAAACTGATAAATGATCCCGTTCCCCCAGCAGAGGCTCAAGCTGCCAGGACCGCTTATTTTAAGGCCATCCAGGAGGCTAAGAAGAAGCACTGGGACTCCTTCCTCTCTGACACAAACGCCCGTTCGGTTTGGCATGCGAGGCGTGCCCTCTCCGTAACCCCCTCAGTTAGGTTCCCCTCGTTTCCTGGGGCCGACACACCCTCACAGATCAACGAGGCACTCCTGAATCATTTTTTCCCTCCTAGTCCCGCCACTGGCTATCCCCGTTTCGCTAGCCTTGACCCAAGTGCCCCCCCTGTTACCAAGGAGTAGGTAGGAGCGGCCCTCAGCGCCTGTTCGCCCACGTCGGCCCTCGGCCCGGATACGATCCCTTACTCGGTGTGGAAAAAAGTCCACTCAAAGTACCCGCTCCTGATACCTGCTCTGCTATCACCGCTCCTGTCACACAGACACCTCCCTGGCTCCTTCAAGGAGGCCGACGGTGTGATCCTCAACAAGCCTGGCAAGGCCTCCTATTAATCCCCGGCCTCCTTCCAGGTGATTGTCCTACTCAAAACTTTCTCCAAGATCCTCGAGAGAATCGTCTGTTCGAGGCTTGGCAACTGGCCTGCTCCCTAGGGCTCATACACAGGGACCAGTGCGGATCCATCCCTGGCATATCCACCTTCAATGCAGCGGCTACCCTCGCACACGAGGTGCGAGCGCTACAGGCAGACCGTCGCTTCAGGGCCTCCACCCTCTTCCCGGACATCAAAGGGGGTTTCGACAATGTCGACTCCACGGTCCTCTCCTCCAAGTTGCAGTCCCTTGGAACCCCCATCTACCTGGTGAAATGGGTCTCGTCGTTCCTCCATGGGCGAAGATGTCGCTTACTCTTCCAAGCGTCCCCTCGGACGTCCCTCCCGGTCTCGGTCGGTACCCCCCAGGGCTCACCCCTCTCGCCTCTCCTATTCATGATCTACGTCTCTTCGATGCATCTCTCCATCCCCCGCAGTTTGGTCCTCTCATACGTGGATGATTTCGCTATTACCGTCTCCTCCCATTCCTATGGGAAAACCATCTCATTGCTTAAGGGCCACTATCGGACGCTTTCCGATATAGGAGCCAAACTAGGTGTCCCCTTCTCGGTCCCCAAGACTGAGCTTATCCACTGGTGTACCCCGCTGCAAAGGGGGCCCGTTTCCCCTTCTCCGGTTTTCCTTGATGGGTGTTCTTTCAATCCCGCAACCTCCCTCAGATGGCTTGGGTACTGGTTCACCCCGACTCTGTCCACCTCTCCCCACTTCAGCAAGAGACTCTCCTTGGCTAAGGGAGCCTTTGCCGTCATCCGCTCACTTGGCTCCCCCGTGAAAGATATCTCACCTTTCCTCTCCCACCGCCTGGCTATGGTGGTAATTCGCCCAGTGCTCCTTTACGGGGCCGACCTCTTCACCCATGGCTCGAAAATGCTGGAAAAAATGGAAGTGTTCTGGAGAAAAGTACAGTGATGCTCCACCTCGTGTTTCTCCTCCACCCCCACAGGCATCCTGTCTATCGAGTCGTGTCTCCCCCCTGTCTCACTCCTGGCCGCCCACTAGCGGCGTCTTGCGAGCCTGCGGATCGCATGCCTTCCCCCTTCCGCGAATCCGGCGACTGCCAGACTACACCCATCCTTCCCGAGTCTGGACGACTGGAGGACCCCCATCTCCGCCCTCCAGTATTCCACCAAACTGCCGCCGAATTATCTTCCCCGCAATTGGGCAACTGCGCCGACCAGGTGCAGAAGGAACCTTCCCCTTGACTCGATTGTCCACGATACGTTCGTGTCCCTCAACTCCCCGGCCTTCTTCCCGGTGATTAGAACCGACCTCTTGGGATCGGCTACTCACCTCCCAGATCCGCTACTGATGTCCAAGGCCAACAAGCGCCTAAAAGTTCTTCCCAGGCAGTCTCTCCTCTCCTGCTGGAAAGTCAGCTTTGCCCCTCCCGCCTACTACACCTTTCCCCCCTCCCTCTCGCCTCACCCCTTCCAGGGCCTCCCCCGCTTCGTTGCAGGAAGGATACACCAGATGAGGTCCGGTAAGAGCTACCTCGCTGGCCACCCCTCCTGGTACAACCACGACGACCCCACTCTATGTCCTCATTGCGGGACTGGACTGGAAGACCTAGAACACGCCATCCTGACCTGCCCTTCGAGATCGGAAGCGCGCTCCCTTTTCCTCCCAAGGGACTTGTCGCTGGACTCCCCGTCCCAGCTGTGGGACTCCGCCTCTCTCCTAAAAGGCCTGGCCGGCTATGTCCTCTCTACTGCCACCGGTTTTCCCCCTGGCATGACTCCCTACTGGGTTCCACCACCACCGGTTGTTCCATCCGTCACTCCACCGGCGCCCCCCAACAGGGGCTCGCGACTGAAACTTTTCCCCTCCAGCAACCTCTTAGAGGGAATCACGTACACCAGGGCCAGGGCCCTGATGGTTTGCAATGCCCCGGTACTCCCGTAGTTTGATACTTTTGTTTGATTTTTGCCGAGAAGCGCTATAATGTTTTCTTGTTAGTTGAAAACTTTTTGTTTTCGGCAGCGTACTTGTCTGTGTTGCTTTTATCAAATGCCTGTGGGTTCGACGCGATGGAGGATTATTTTTGTTTTAGGTTTTGGTTTGTGTTGTTTATGTTGTGTGTTTGTGGGTTTTGTTTTGGCCATATCTGATGATGCACGTCATTTCTTGTACCTTAAAACAACGAATATATGATCTAAAAAAAAAAAAAAAAAAAAAAAAACCGACGAGTAGTTAGTTCCTCACGCAACCATCTAAGTACTTTCTTATACTATCAATTCAAGCTCTCTTTACTATCACGATTCCTGGCGAATAAAGAGAAGTGTCTCTTAACAAGTTCTTGACTACACGATAGGAGCAAGTGTGTTCGGCTATCAAAGTAGTCTACGAGAACCATAGAAGTTGTTACCTGCTGCAAGTATCGCCTGGAGGGAAGGATCGTTACAAACGGTCCCATTCAGAACCAGTCAGTAAGGGAGAGGCATGGCGTGCAATTAGCCATACGTGCGATTGCGAGCAAGAGTTATCACGAAACCTAATGCTCATGGAGCCTAAGAACTCGCGCGCATTGAATGTTCTGACGACCTAGGAGTTGGCCACTTCTACAAAGGTTCGGTGAAGAAGGTTACAACACTAGTCACGATGAAGTTGCGTGAATTCTGCACACCTATCGACCAAGGGATTGACACACCCTCACAGTTAGGAAATAGTGTATGTCTTCATAATGCTAAGTGGGTAGTAAAACAAGTTGTCAGAGTCAAAAGGGGTTCGCCGGTTTTAGTTAGTAGTTATGCTTTAGCCCACGATCACCCAGACGGGGAATATAAATATCGAAGTACCTCCCTTGCTGAAAACATCATTAAGCACCGGAGAAGATATCTTATCAATATAAAACGTTATTACGCTACAAAACCTTCCTCTTACTTGATTATCTTTTTATCCCACGCATTACCTATCATGAGATACAATTATCCACGAGCCTTCTTAGACAAACCTCCGAAGACTTACCTAGACTTAGTCTGATATCACAGTTGCATTATCGGCTACCCCTAACAGAATGAGACTTGTCAGCCACTTGACAAGCCATGAAGCTTGGCTCTCCACTTAGAGACTGAAATCCAATCTCTGTCAGTAGTCCACGCATCCACTCAAGCTGGGAAACTGCATGAGCACAGGCGATATACTCAGCCTCTGCCGTGGACTAAGCACAAGTCAGCTGCCGTGTAGACCTTCAGGAAATAATACCTTTTGTTCCAAGACGAGCGACATACCCACTAGTTGACTTCAAGGTAGCCAGATTACCCACCCAATCAGAGTCGGCATAACCAACCAAGGATCCTCCCTTGAATTGCGAACCGGTAAACCCTTCCAGCTGGGAATCATCTCCTCCCAAGGTGAGAACAAGACTCTAGGTACCTTGCAAATAGCGGAGTACACTTTTTTCACCAGCCCAATGTCTCTCGGCTGGATCATGAGAGAAGCGTGCTAAAACTCCAACTGCGTAGGCAGGGTCAGGCCTTGTGGTGGTGGTAGCGTATATTAGAGTACTGATAGCCTCTTTGTAACACGGTCAATTACAACGTGAATTCTCAGGACCAGAGGGATATAGACTAAATCTCTTCTACTGTAGAGTAGACACAGAACAAGATTCCTTAAAACCAAGTCGTTCCAAAATTGACTCAGGGTAGGATCTCTCACTTATTGTAACGTTCGTTGACTCCGCTGCTGCTCAATCTTTAGCCTGATATAGCTTGCCAAATCACCAGACTCTGTGACCTTAAACTGAGTACAAAAGCAAGACTTCACATCTTGGAGAAGCTCAGAAGATCTACTAGCAAGTAAAAGATCGTCCACGAACAGGACAATAAGCATGAATGAGCTGCCAGAACGATAATATAGAAGGCCGGAGTCAAAAGAAGTAGCCACAAGGCCGAGATCCGGGAGATATGCTGTTACCGTCTTGTACCACTAGCGAGGAGACTACTTCAACCCATAAATACTCTTCTCTAAGAGTAGTGTCCAGTACCGCCTTTTCTCCTCCGCTTTCTTCTTGTCTTTCTCTAGAACAATCTTCTCTTTTTCAAAATCAAAATTCACTCCATTCAGCATATGCAAATACACCTCATATCCTTCCTCCAATGGACTACCTAAAAACGCACTGGAAACATCCAAGCACTCTGCCTCAAAGTCCCAACCTGCTATCAGTATCAAAACCAAATTCGCTGGTTCATGCCGAGCAACTTGGGCATTGATGTCGGCATAATCCACCCCGTAAACCTGCCTATTCCCTAGTGCAACCAAATGACTCTTGAGCTTATCCTGCTCCCCCGTTGATGTAGTCTTTACTCGGTATACCCACTTGCTTCTGCTTGCTTTCCAATTATCTGGGATTTTGACAATTCTTCCCAACGAATTAACATTGATGGCAGTACTCTCCTGCTGCATCGAGTGAAGCCACTCAGCACTCTCTTCCGAGTCTAAAGCCTGCTGATAGATTTTCGGCTCAAGAATAACCTGAGTGAAAAACGCATGTGCAGGTGCTGGGTGTGCTGATCGTGTTTGCCGAGATTGACTGTGATCAGGAGCCTGATACCCATGAGACCCCTGCAGCGCTTGCATTTCTTGTTTGGCTATCTGCCCATAGGTGGGTAGGTTTCTTGGTGGAGGAAGTGTTGCCGGTTCTGCTTCCGGTAAAAGAATTGAAGATTCTGAGCCAGTATCCGAGTCTGAACTGGGAAGTCCGGGAAATTCTGGTTGAGCAGCATCCTCTGTCGACTCTTCTGTGACTGGAACCTCTTCCTGCTTTAGTATAACCAGTTCAAAACTATGAGAGAAAGGGAAAAAATCGTGCCCATGCTTCCTGCTTGCAAAACTACCTGTATCGGCAGAAGAAGAACCCATGTTTCCCCACTTCTCTCCTTTTCTACAAACCACATCTCTTGTAGTAATCATTTTTCTTGCAACTGGGTTATACACCTTGTACTGCTTTTCCGTCAAACAATACTCCTTAAAATCACACTTCTCACTTCTTCTGTCAAGCTTTCCTGTCTTCTCTGCCGGTACATGAACTATCGCAATACAACCCCATACACGTAGATGACCCAAATCTGGGACTCTTCCAAACCAACCCTCAAATGGAGTATTAAACTCCCTCTTCAAGTTCTCCAAGCCACAAGTAGGTGTTCAATTTTCCAGATATATAGCCGTCGCAACAGCCTCAGCCCAAAAGCTATCAGGTAATCCTGACCAAGCTATCATACTTCTAACCCATTCCATAAATGTGCGATTGGCCCTCTCACTGATACCATTTGACTGTGGAGTATAAGGGGTAGTTACCTGGGCCTCAATTCCCTGCTGGCGTAGATATTTAGCAAACTCCCGCGATGTGTATTCTCCACCACCATCGGTTCCAAGCTTTAAAATAAAAGGGGGAAGATTTGTCGGAGTAGGATCGGCTGGGTCTCCTGCTCTAACAGTCCAATGCTTAACAACATCTGTCTCAAAGTCCTGAAAAGCCTTGAATGCTTCTGACTTTCTCTTCAAGAAATAAATCATCATAAAGCAAGTAAAAGCATCAATAAAGATGATATAATACTGACTTCTACCCAGAGACGTAGTAGGTATCCGACCAGACAAGTCTGAGTGAATCAACTCTAGGGGCCAGGTAGAGTTCGACGTTATCGGAAGTGGAGCAAATGGCTTTCAAGTCTTCTTACCATATAGGCAGTCGACACAATCGCACTCACTAGTAAGATGAGCTGGCATTCCAGAAGACCATTTCGGAAGGTCCTTTGTAGCTGCAGGCCCAAGATGTGCCAGCCATTGGTGCTACAAGAGAAGCGAAGTGGAAACTAACGCAAGAAATGTGGTTGGGAAGTGTGGCTTATAGACTGTTGTATCTGTCAAGCTTGGATTGGCGAGCAAGAGAGGATAAAGATGGTCCACCTCCGGCGCTAGTCCAACAACCCTACCCTGAGGTCCAAACTCCCTCAAATAGAATCCGTAGTCTTTGACATGTTCGACATGAATCCCCATCTTTTCAAGCTGTGCAAGGGATATCAAAGTTGTTCTGAGAGACGGGATATGTAGGACATTTCAAATAGTCGCCGGGATAACTACACCTAAGACAAATAACCTCCATCCTATCATTCCAACTCCTTCTGCCTAAACCAAACGATTGTCAGCCACCTCCACCTGACATGCTCCCTTCTCTAGTATCTTATATTCCACAAACAAGGAGTTATCCCAAGTCATATGCTCTGAGCACCCAGTATCAATAAAACAACTAGATGCACCTCTTGCACCTTGGCCTACATTATTTTTGCCCACTATCTCACAACCTAACCATGCCGTTGTCCCACTCCCATTTGCGACTGCAGCATTGCCAGTCTCGTTTCTTGCTGAATCCCCCTCCTGCCAATTCCTTGGATTGTACAAACTCCGATCTCCACGGTAGGCTCCTCCTCCAGACCTCCTACCATCCGCTCTCCTATGACCTCTCTTATCGCAATTGAAGCAGACCAAATCAGCATCTTTGGATTCTCTTTTCTCTTCTTTCCAGCCCCTTCTTTCCCCGTGGCCATATCCTCCTTTTGAATTCCGTTTAACTGAGACTCTTCTTTGAACGAGGAAGTGACTCATCTTGGTCGGAGTTTCATTCACGAATAAGGCTGTATCGGCGTGTATTGCGAGCATCTCCTGCATGTCAGATTCGTATTCCTTCAACTGTCTCTTCATGTCAGCATAGGTCTAGTCAACATTACTTCTAATAACAGTTTTAACTACATTCCACTCTTCCAGAATCTCCTGTATCGCAGCTGTAATCTTTTCTTCCTCTGAGACCGGTGAACCTTGAATCACCGCCAGATCAGCACACAATGCTTCAAGCTGTAGGAAGTAGGCCTTCACAGTGCAGTTCTCCTTTTAGGAAATCGGGGCCAATTGTCCACGAATGTTCCTTCCGCGTTCCTTTACTAAGTCTTTGTACTTAGTCCGAATCGTTTCCCATTAAACAGCAGTATCATTGATCGACAGGTATTCGAGAAGTAGCTCCTCCGAAATACCTTAGCGAATTGTTCCTGTTACCCGATTATACCGCGTCCAGTAACTCCGAACATCATTTTCTATCACATGTTTAGTAGTACCAGTATCAGAATTAGTAGAGAGGGGAGAGCTTCTCTTCCGTCCCATCAACTATACGCCAAACACAATCTCTCTGTAGTGTTGACTTCATTTGCACCGACCACCTATAGTGGTTTGTCTTGGTCAGCTTCTCAAAGTTGATAGTAGTAGACGAAATCAGTCCCGCTTCCAGCAAATAGGGAAACCACAGATAAACAAAGTGATCAAATAACCCCATCAGAAGCAAGGGCTCATAACCTGTTTATACCTAAAGAAAGTACAAAAGAAGGAACAAATAAAAGTGTGATCATGATAGGCTATAGGAGGAAATACCGTAGATGGAGGAACGGAGATCTGGTTCGCTCTTGGGTGCCACTAGCTAAGGACAGACTGGGAGATATATCTCCCTTTCTAACTAATGATAACCAAATCCTCCAGAAACTCCACAAACTCTAAAGAAACACATACTGCTGACAAAACATAATCCTGAACAATCTAGAAGCATCCCATAATCCTTTATGATCCTAAAACCAGAACCTTTAGCAAAGTGCAAACTCCCGTATGCCTACTAACATAGGGTATGAAAGAAACCATGAAACGAAGACCTCTATGCCTACTGGCATCGGGTATGAAAACCACAACCCACTGCTAGGTGCCAAACCGCCGGAAACCACAAAGCCACATGCCCTATAACCTTCAAGCTCCTAGCCACATGCCCTTAACCCTGCATATCTGCATATTTGCATATCCGCATATCATCATCTCCGCTCAACTACATAACCCATGCCCTATAGGCTCCTATCCAACAAGTGCGACTAGGTATTGGAACAATCTCAGAGTAGTGAATCTAAAGACTTTTCTTTAGTTCAATATAGAAAGATTGAATAAGACAAAAGTTGGGTTTACAAGAAGGATATTTAGACAATTTAGTTGCATTTTTAACAAAAAAATTGAGTACTCTCAGAGTAGTATGAACTATATAATTGCCTTGCTAAAAGATATGACTCAGAATAGTGTTATAAACAGAAGTTAACATACCAATAAGGCAGGTTTCAAGCAACTTGAACTTCCTCTACTAACTTACTAATTTCACAATCAATATTGTAACGGCCCCACGGGGTAGTGCCGTCTATCGATAGGATAACGATACAGTCTCTATACCAAAGTGCGGTATCTAACGAGACTAACTACCGGAGGCTTAGACGAAGTTGTTGTAACAATCTTCTTACTATATCGCAACTACTTAAGTAGTTTCTAATAGTAGGTGTTTGGTAAACCTAAATGAATACTAAAGATTCTTGAAGCGAACTGAAGAAGTAACTGTTCAACCAAGAATATTGAAAACTCTGTCTGTCGAAGTCTGCCTTCTCTTAGTCCGGAGAATAGCAGGTCTTAAATACACTTGTCAGGCAATCCCGTGCCTAGCTTAAACAAATAACAATAAGGCTCTGAAAGTGGCAGTCTTGAAACTCCTTAGGTATCAAACCTAACACATGGTGAGTATCAAACAATACTCAAAACCAAACATAAAACATACTGAGTATCAAACGATACTCAAAACCAAACATAAAACATACTGAGTATCAAACGATACTCAAAACCAAAGATAAAACATACTGAGTATCAAACGATACTCAAAACCAAACATAAAACGTACTGAGTATCAAACGATACTCAAAAACAAACATAGTAACTCAGGTACCTGTACCGGTTACACCCCGAAAACAAAATAAAACCCTTATTTCAAAACATAAAAAACTCAATCATCATTTCTCACTATCGTAATCAGTATCCAAATGTGGATCCCAAAACCCTTTGTCAACTGAAGGTTCAACAGCATGAGATTCAAAACCATCCCTAATAGGAGAAAAACAAACCGTAATATATCCAGAAAAAACAATACGAAATTCATCTCCTGGCATGTTGTCAGTCCACCATGCCTGCACCATCTCCATCGAGTTTTCTAGTCTTTCGATAGGTTCCCAAGAGTTCTCGCTTGCTGGGTATCCAATCCATTTGACCAAGAATTGGTCTCGTCCATGCCTCTGCCTATGATTCAATATCGTTTCCACTTCCCACTCCTGATCTTCGTTGATCAGGATAGGTGCTGGTTTAGCATGGGTCCTCCAGGGAATTGTTGGTTGTCATTAGGGTGGTAGGCTTTGATGACTGAGCAGTGGAATACTCCCTTCTGGCGACGGTAAATCCTCGAATCCATACTGACTGTATAGTGCTGTGTATGCTCATCGAATTCTAGTACTGTAAAGGGTCCTCGCCATCGTGGTTGTAGTTTCCTTGACCTTCCTGATTCTGTCGCAAACTGGTCTCCAAACACCATGACCATTCCTCCTACCTCCACTGGCTTATGCTCTTTTCTCCTCTTAGCTGCCACCCTGGCAGACCTCGCTCTTGCCAACCTCAATGCTTGGTAGGCCGCATTCCTGATCTCCTGATGTCTGTTGTAGTAATCGTCAGAGGCAGGGACTGCAGAGGGGTATGTTCGGTAGGTATCCAGTAGAGGATAATCTTGTCCATATACCGCTTTATATAATGACATGTTAACAATGTCTGAGTGTTTAGCGTTAGAATATGCTGTCACTTCAGGAAGGGAGGAGAGCCAGTTGGTTTGGCGGTTGTTGATAACGTTTCTCAGGGCAGTCTTAAGTTCCCTGATTTTCCGTTCAGCTTGCCCATTGGTTTGGTGGTGGCCGGGCGCAGCCATGATGTGTTCAACCCCGATGGTCTTGAGGGTCTGCTTCCAGAATTTGGATGTAAATCGTGGGTCAGCATCGCTGACAATCGATGTAGGTACTCCATGTGGCGTAAAAATATAGTGCCGGAGTAGTTCCATAGTGGTTTCTGCAGTAGCATTGACTGAGGTTGGGATTAGCCAGCTATATCCTACTGCTCTACCCACTACTACCAATACCGAGTCATTTTCCTTTAGCCTAGTAAAAGGTCCCATGAAATCAATAGCATAACTTCAGAATATCTCAGAGGGGAAAGGGAGGGTAAGCGCTTCGCCTTCCGGTAGGGTATTGCGTTCCTTATTTGCCTGGCAAAGTTCACATTGTCTGACAAAATCCCTAAAATCCTTCCTCATTTCTGGCCAGTAGATATACTCGGTAGCCTATCGTAGGTTGCGGTTCGCGCTGTGGTGTCCCTTGTTGTGTATTTCGCTAATCATTAGCTCCCTAAGTGTTTCTCCATTGACCCCATGTCCTCTTGGTTTGTAGAGGCAGTCGTCTCCTCCTCGAGTGGTGGCATATAGTAGTCCATTACGGATGCGGTAGTGTTGCATCTTTCCTCCTCGGGATGTGTGGTTGGAGTCCTGAGCCAATTGGTAGACTGGGTCGTTCCTGTATCCTTTGATCATCTGTTCCCGCCAGATAGATTCCATATCGTTCATAGCCTGTGTGATATCCCTCTCGTCCACTACCCTCTGCCATCTCGAGATCTTGTCCTCTTCTTCCTCAGGTATATCATGGTATACCTCATAGAGGTTTCATTCGTGGTGGGGTAGCCTAGGCGGTTCAACGACAGGAACAATGTTATAGCTTGCTAATGGTCCTCCATAGAGGGGCTTGGTAGTTGGTGATCTTCGGGCCTGATGCTCTGGGCAGTCAGGGCTATCGCATGGGATACCGGTGGTTGTGCAACCAAGGGCTTCATGTAATCGTTTCTGAATCTTTGATAGGTCCAGCCTGGGTCGAGTTGAGATGATTTCGTCAGGTTCAGTATCCATGCCCTCATCCTTATCGATGGGAGAAGCAGTAGCTGGCGGGCTACTGCCTGGGAAACCGCTATAAGTCTTGGTAGGTGGCTTCAATTCTTCGTGATCAGGGCACGCTGGTATATCGCAGAATGACCAGTGCATGGCTGAGTGATCTATTTCCTCCTGGCTTCTGTTGCTTTCGATACTCCTATAATCTTCCCAATCATTAATGGGAGGGTACACTCGATAGTCTTGGAAGTCACATTCACTACCACAGCTATCGAGGTCATGAATGTATTGGACAGGAAGGCTCTCATAACGAGACATGTTGCTCAATAGGTATTCTGTGTAAAGGGCAATTGGTTGGTTGTCATAGGGCAATAGAGGATTGGACTCTGGTTCTTCTTGAGTAGGGTCTTTAGCGTAATAAGGATATTCGTTATCATTCACATAGAGGCCTGATAAAGCGTCAGCTAAATAGTTCTATTTCCCTGGGCGGTATCCTATTTCGGTGTTATATTGGCCTATGAATCCTCTCCAACGAAGCTGCTTCTTTGTTGGTGTTTTGCTCGTCTTCAGGTGCATTAGGGGTTGATAGTCTGTAACAATCGTAAACCTGTTTCCTGCCAGGAGGTGGTGGAGTGCTGTGAGTGCGTCCACAATCACTAATGCTTCTTTGTCTGTGGTCCCATAATTCCTCTGGGCGTTGGAGAATTTCCTACTATGTAATGCTGCCGGTCTTGCAGTATCAGCTGTTTCTCCTTGTCCTACCCATGCTCCAACTCCAGTGTCTGATGCATCGGTGATCAGCCATATTGGTAATGCTGATTCATAGTGTAATGGTTTGATAACCTCGTTTTGTGCAACCATTCGCTTAACATTTTCCATGGCTTGGTCATGTGTTGCGGTCCACACGAACTCTTCTGTTCCAGTAAGCGCCGTCAGGGGTGCAGTTATCGTTGCTATGTGGGGCAGGAATCGGCTGATATAGTTAACAGTACCGAGGAATTCCTGCAGTTGCTTTTTATTCTGAGGTGTAGTCCATTCTTCAATTTTCGTTATCTTCTCAGGTGATGGCTTTAGGCCTTCTTCGTCAATTATGTGTCCTAGCACATCCATATTGGTGCAGAAAAACTCCGATTTCTTCCTGCTTGCATGAATTTCGCTTCCTTGAGCTTATCGCAAACCTCTGATATGTGTTTTAGATGGTCTTCCTCTGTATCGGAAAATATGAGTATATCGTCGATATAAACCTATACAAATTTTGCTAGGTAGTCGGCGAATAGGTCAGACATTATGCGCATGAATGTTCCTGGAGCATTCATATCTCCTTGCAGCATAACCTTGCTGACGAAACATCCAAAAGGTGACTTGAAACCGTTCTTATCCACGTCCTTTGGTGCTACTCTTGTTTGGAAATATGCATCGCTAAGGTCTATTTTGCTTCGATATCTAGCCCTTGCTAGTGAATTCAGGATCATCCTCTGGTTTGGAATTGTTTCATCGTCCTTGATGGTTATATCATTCCTTGCAGTGAGGTCAACCAGTGGCCTCATGCGTATCTTATCCTTCTTTTCCTGGGCGAACATAGGTGCTGCTCCATGTACTGCCTTTCGTTCGATAATTCCGCTTTCTATCTTTTCTTCTCTCCACTTTCCGAGGTCTGCTACCCATCGTTCAGGGATTGAATAGGTTGGTAAACTCCTTTGTTCCGTTCCTGGTTTGAGTCTGATCTCATGGTTTATCTTTCTGAGTGGTGGTAATCCTTCTGGTATAACTTCCGGAAATACCTCTGGATGCTGTTCCATAATGGTTTCGGTACTGACTATGGCTGCTCTTATGTTCCCGCTAGTAGGTGTGCAGTTGATCCTGACTTTTTGTTTGGGGAATACTATGGCTAATTTACCACATTCGATTGTAGCTTGGTGTTGTTTGAGGAATGGCATTCCTATAAGGGCATCGTATTTCGCTAAGTTTCCAACGATCATTTGGTTTGCCTTTGGCATTGAGCTTTCCTACTGAAAGGTTGACGATATATTCTCTATGGCTCTCTGATCGAGATCCTTTCATAGCCATGTGTATCTTGGTAGGTTTTTCCATTTCTGTGCATGGGATACCGTGTACAGTGACGAAATTTACACTGATTAGGTTCGCGCCAATGGTTCCTGTGTCGAACAGGACTCTGGCTTCTTTTCCATTGATGAATATGGTACCTTCTAGTGCATGCTGTGCTTTAATTGTTGCGGGTCGAGTTGCTTTAGCTGATGCATAGCTTTCGATCTCAAGGGAGTTGATAGAGACTTCGTCATATTCGTCCTCTAGTTCTGCTAAGTTGGAGGATGCTTCCTTCTTAACCTTTGTCTTTCCTTTATCCCTTTTGCTAGGGCAGTCTTTTGCTATATGCCCTTTTCTGCCGCAGGTGAAACAGGCTCCTTTATCCTTTACGTCCTTGATCTTGGAGGGATTAGTTTGTTTGTTGAAACCTTTCGTAGGTTTCTGATCCTGTTTCTGGTCTCTATAGTTGTGGTCTTTCTTCTCATGTTTGTCTTTTGCATAAGCTCCAGTGCTTCGGTTGATAGCATCTAGTCTTTCTGCAGTGGCGATAATTTCGTGTATTGATTCATCACCTTCGTATCAAGATTCCACATCTTGTCGCAGCTTTGAGTGCATACATGCGAATAGTTGTTGGATAAAAGCATAATCGCTAATGGTGTTAGCAGGTAATCGTGACCTGTGCATGAGTAGATCTGTGGCAACAGTCGCGATTTCGTGTACTTTGCCATTCTTGACTTGGCGTATATCATGGAACTCTCTATAGGTGTTGTCTTTCTGTTTTGATAACTGAAATCGTTCCCTCAGATAGGTGATTAATAGGTCCCTGGTGATATCTTCGCCATATAGTTTTGCAGCCTGGAATGCAGCTTCTTGTGCTCGCCCTTCTGTATATAGGATCCAGTAGTTCCCTGATCTTTTCACGCTCTGTCGTACTCCATGAAGGCGTAGGTAGAGTTGGACTGAGTTGTACCATCTGTCAAATGCTTCTGGTTTGAGGTCGTCACCTTCGCCGGTAAATTTCCTTGGAGTTGGTACTTTGATGCTTAGCTTCGCTGTTGTGGCTGGGCTAGGTGTAGGACTTGCTGGCCTATTGCTAGGACCTGCACCTTCGGACATTCTGTCTGAATCGCTGCTACTGTCTGAATCGTCAGGGTCATTCCCTGGTGCAGCTTGGGTTGGAGTAGCCTTTGTAGGTGATTCCGGAAACCCGCCTGGGGTTGGTGTTCTTGCCTTTTCAAGTTCCTTTGATGATTCCGTTAAGACTTGCTGGGCTTCGTCCCTGGATACCTGCCTGGCAGCTTCGTCAATTGTGAACTGTTCCTTTGAGACTTTGATGAATCGTCCTTGGCTATCTCTGGCCGGTCTCTTCCCTGCTCGTTTAGAGGCCTTGCCCCTGCTTAGCTCCTGAGACTGCGAATCTTTATAACTTGTTGGAGTTAAAAAAATATAACGGCCCCACGGGGTAGTGCCGTATATCGATAGGATAACGATACAGTCTCTATACCAAAGTGCAGTATCTAACGAGACTATGTACCGAAGGCTTAGACGAAGTTGTTGTAACAATCTTCTTACTATATCGCAACTACTTAAGTAGTTTCTAATAGTAGGTGTTTGGTAAACCTAAATGAATACTAAAGATTCTTGAAGCGAACTGAAGAAGTAACTGTTCAACCAAGAATATTGAAAACTCTGTCTGTCGAAGTCTGCCTTCTCTTAGTCCGGAGAATAGCAGGTCTTAAATACACTTGTCAGGCAATCCCGTGCCTAGCTTAAACAAATAACAATAAGGCTCTGAAAGTGGCAGCCTTGAAACTCCTTAGGTATCAAACCTAACACATGGTGAGTATCAAACAATACTTAAAACCAAACATAAAACATACTCAGTATCAAACAATACTCAAAACCAAACATAAAACATACTGAGTATCAAACGATACTCAAAAACAAACATAGTAACTCAGGTACCTGTACCGGTTACAAATATCATAAGGTTTCTCAGTTTCTGCCTTTTTAATACTCCTTTACCATTCAAGAACTATCTCTTCCCTTTTCTATTACCCTTATACAATCAAAATACTACTTAATAGACTTAGATCTAATGATCAATTTTTGCCCTAGATTGTAGATTTGTTTAACTAAGTACCTATCACTCCATACCACTTCTTTGAAATCTTTAGCTGTTTAATTCTAATTGCCTTAGCCTGATGTAGTCACTTTTGATCTTACTTTGGAGTAAACATTACCTTTTTCTAACCTAGCTCCTTCTTAGTAGCACTCTCTCTTACAGTGTAGTCCACAGTACCAAGTTAGATATAATGAGCAAATATATGCTATAACTTTCCCCATTTATATTTTAGTATAGCCTTGCCCCTTATGCTAGTAATTGCTTTATATTCTGAAAGAGCCAGAGGGGTGGCCCCGAGTGGGGAAGGTTGTCTATTAAACCTGCTTAAATGACCTTAAAAGGTACTTTCTGATCTTTCACTATCACTAATCAACTACCTGGCTAGTAGTTGAAATTGTCCTGAAACTTTTTTTAAAATGCAAGAATTATGCCTTGTTCAACTCTGTTAAGCTCTTTACAGGATGTTTTTAGCACTATGGTTGATGCTTTTGTGAAAATTGAATTTGTCTTGTTGGTTGCTTGAGTGCATTTTCTTCGCTTACCCACCATTTTCACCAAGACTTTTGCTTAGGTGCTATACATTTTAAAGTTACTACCCTCGGATCACCGGAACCACCTCGGGGATGATGTTATAGTGGTAGCGCAGTGTTTGAAATCTTAGGCAAGGGAGGGTTTTGTTTATGGAGGCACCAATTCTGATGTTAACTGTATGCAAAGTACACTAAAGGCACTGGAGCTCTATAGTGTGGACCTCCACTCCTCATTTATTATTTAGTTGCTACTCTTCTCTATTCACTCCACTGGCATACTTAGTCTATTTATGAGTGCAGCTTCCTTTCATATTTTCCTTTCTTCCCACCTTAGTAGTTTCACTTACCCCAATTGCTTCACATTTTTCCGTTTGTTTCTCTTGTACTCATGTATGTGTCCTCAGTTGGATTTCCTTCATACTACTTGGCATTCTCTGCCCTGACCGGCACACTCGCATCCACGGAACAAGGGACTTTGAATATGTGCACAAGGACCGGAAGGAATCCAGTCATGAGAGAAGCAAATAGATGGAAGGAAATTGAGCACGGAACGATAGGAGGCACTGAATGATAGAGATCATGGGAGTTTCTGTTTTTCCCTTTCGGATATTTGTTAGCCAAGTTCACAAGGGGCCAAGGGAGTCTCACCAATAAGGAAGGATAGGAAGGATATTACTAGCATTGTAGTTTATTTAAACTCCTGTCCTTATCACAAGTTAGTTTAGTTACTTGAGAGAGCACAGTGTTACCGATTGTGGAGTAGAGTTGAATGAAAATAATGTTCCCCGCTCTAAGTTGAGTATTGGCGATCTCTCTTTTTGTAGCCTTAACTCTTGGTGTTGATTTTCAGTTGTTCAAAGTACCCTGTCATTTATACTAGGAGGTAAAGGGATTAAGGAAAACTGAGACATTCAAATTAGGACTAGTATGGTGGGGGACCACCGGGCCCAATGTCCTCAACTCCAAATCGCCGGGCAAATTATTTTGAAGACGGGACGGGACCACAAAATGTCGTCCGTCCTCGTCCTAGCTAAAGACGGACGGACTGCCCCATTGCGAACACTGCTCCACTGAGTAGCATTTCTAGGGATTACAGGGTTAGTTTCTACTGTATTGGAGATGAAGAAATGGGACGTTAATGCACGCGATTGAATGGGGATGACGGCTCTCACCTGGGCATCTGGGAAAGGACACGAGGAAGTTGTAAAGATACTGTTGGAACGAGGGGATGTCAATCCCGACTAGGCAGACACTAAATATGGCCAGACACCACTTTCGTGGGCAGCTGAGAACGGGCATGAGGGAATAGTAAAGATGCTTTAAGAACGAGAGGGCGTCAATCCCAACCATGCAGACAGTAAATATGGCCATACGCCACTCTCGTGGGCGGCTGAGATCGGGCATGAGGGAACAGTAAAGATGCTTTTGGAGCGAGGGGACGTCAACTCCAACCAGCCAGACACCATTTATGGCCAGACGCCACTCTCATGGGCTGCTGAGAGCGGGTATGACGGAATAGTAAAGATGCTTCTGGAACGAAGGGACGCCAATCCCAACCAGCCAGACACCGAATATGGCTAGACACCACTCTTTTGGGCAGCTGAGAGAGGGAATGCCCACATACTCAGCATGCTTTTGGAGCGGAACGATATCCTCACTACCACTCCAGAGCAGTGTTCCCAACCGTCCCGTCCGGACGCCAGGGCCCTGGCGTCCTATAGTCCCGTCCGTCCCGGGCAGGGTGGGTAAGGACGGCCGGGCACGGCGTCCGTCTTTTGTAAACACCGTAGTCCTGTAGGTTGACGGCCGAGCCCTGCAGTCTTTTTGGAAATGGTAACTTCCGGTAGGTACCTACCGTCCTGAGTAAGGACGGGTGTCTCTTATAGGCCCTGGCTGCTCCCCGTATACCCCATCACTGCCGTCTCGGACCTGTCATCACCCATATCGCCTAACCCATTGCCTATAGGCTGCATGGTCGCTCCACACCTCTGCCTGGGTGAATAAATATAGACCTGAGAGACGAAGATTAACTATTTTGAGATATCCTAGCGATAAAGCAGAGTTCGCCTCCCTTGGTCTCATTCACTTAGATCTTGTACTCTCTAAACCTTCTATCTTACCTTCCAGCCAAATTTGATACATGATAGTAGAGCCTGAGCTTCTCTACATTAGAATCTACATTAGAATAAACATGTTTCACTTCTTAATAACACTGACCTAATGCTCATGAAATTCGAACATGAAACATAAACTAAGACACCTATAGGGCCCGGCCGTCCGTCCCGGGTGTTGAAATATCGTATATTTCCTATGTATATTTTATGATGGGTTGGGGAAACCCGTTGCCAATTAGGCAAAACGCATACAATATCACTCGGGAGCGGAATCGGTGTCTCGGAGGTTACGCAGAATGGAATCGTTCAACCTTCTATCGCGACGGTCATAGCTGGACACGATAGGCCCCAGCACCTAAACCTTTGCTATATCTTGCACCAGCACCTCCCTTCTCGCCAGCGACTCACCAAGCTCTCTCCAGTTCCATTTCTTCATCGACGCGTTTTTTGTTCCCCACCCGCCGCCCGATTCGCTCCCAGCAGCGCCCGCATTGCCAGCTGGGGAGATGTCGGTGGTAACGCTCCCCAGCCGCAAGGGCAGCGACCAAGACACCAATGCCTCCGAAGGTGGAAAATTTGTGTGGCGGCAAGGGACAACCGGTGCTTGAGCTTTTCTCTCTACATGTATTTCTATTAGTCACGGTTACAGGGTTTTTCTTTTAAGTTATAATTCCAATTGCACTTGTTTTTCTTTGACAAATTGGATGATATTACTGTATATTTCTCATACTTAGTTTGTGTTTCGGTTCCACCTGTACACTGCTTACATTACTACAGCTAGGACATATTATATTGTATTTCATTATTATTTTAGGATATTATTAGGGATTTTCATATGTGCCAGTGTTTTATTATCTGGTGTTCGGGATTTCACTGTTGTTTATGCATAGTTTATGCATCAATCTTGGTCATGTTATTTCTAATATTTCGCTCATACCATTTTAGATTTAGACATATAATTTGGGATTTACTTGGCAGGATTTCAGGGTCAAACATGTTCGCACTGATGTTTCTTACATTGTTTCCCTATATTATTTTCTCTTATACTTGGAGGACACACTTCTGTATAAATATGGTTGTTACCGCCCACCTCGTTTAGGTAGAATTAAGAACCAGAACTCCTACCAATCTGCCTTTTTCAACACCATCCCGCGTGGTCGACACGTCACATTTTGGGGATTCTACCAACCATCTTCCTTGATTCTTATCTCGTGATAGCTTCAAGTCTTTAACTTCAATGGTTATTTCTCTTGACTTTTATTGTATTGGCTGGTTACCGGTAGCTCGTCGTTTGGAACTTATTTTATCTTCCTTATCGACCCCTTGTGTTCCTCTATCTTTCTACCGTTTCCGTTTTTAATCGGTCGCAATGGTTAAGTGAGGTTCCACTACCTTTTCTGCCTCCTCTGTTGCAAAGCAGGGGCAGGTCCTTTCTCGCTCGGTCAAGCGCATTCTGGCCCTCGAGGCTGTGAACTCTCGGCTGCGCCATCACGTCACCGTCCTCTCGAAGAGGCTCCATCGAGCGGGCCTTGAGATTGAGGACCTTACCATGGCTTTGGCGATCCTTGGGGAGTCACCTTCGGGTAACGACAACTATGGTACTGGGGTGGAGGTGGCTGATGAGGCTACCTCCGTGGCTGATGTTGGGGATGAGGTGGCTTCCTTTCCTTCCGGTCTAGAGGAGCCTTGGCCACTCGTGGCTGAGCCCTTGTCTTCAGATGGGGCGGTGGTTGGGCCGGCGACTCGTGGGAAGCGTCGGCGTGGAATGAAGAAGGGGAAGGAGGTAGTTGTCCCCGCTGTTGTGGAGTTGGCTATCGGATCGTCCCCGCCTCCTGCTGATATTACGTCATCATACCATGACGAGTTCCGGCCCTTGGAGGCTACGGTTGATGATCAGGTTGGGGTTGATATTTCCGGGCCGGCCTTTTTTGATCGGCGTCGGAAGGAGAATAGAGGATGGCGCTCCCGTGGTTTGCCCGCCGATGAGGTCTTTTGTGGCTCCTGTAAGTGCTTTCGGCCGGCTGAGGCGAAACCGGGAGGGGGGGTATACAAGGTCTGTGCGAAGTGCCGGGCCATGAACTCCGCCTCTGCGCAGAGGTTGCGGGGGGAGGCGAAGTTGATATCGGCGGTGATGGCCGATGATTTGGATGTGCCGGGTATGGGGCAGATGAGGTTCTGTTCCAAGTGCCGGCACGCTCGGGATGCAGCTGCCTTTGTTTGGAAGGATGGCTACGAATATAAGACCTGTGCCGTTTGTCGGGAGGGTAATGCTGTTGCTTACCGGACTCGGCGGCGGCTGGCGGATGATGAGGGTGGGGAGGATAGTTAGCGGCTTTTTTTTAGGGTTTTTGTACCTTTTTTTTTTGCTGCTCTTCTCTCTTGGTATGTGTTTGGTGGGTTTTCTTTTGTGTTTGTTTTGTTGGGGTGCGTGACCGGTTTGCCAGTTGTTGTGTTTGGTGCATTTCTTTTGTTTTGGGGGTCCAGGCGGCAGGAAGGCCGTTTATTATTTTTGTGATTACACCTGTATGTAGCTGGGAGATTCTGTCGTTGGGGGCTTTCTTGCCCTGGTGGTGCCTTGCCAACCTGAGCTGATGGCCATAACCCAGATGGGCGGCCTGATGTGTTGAGGGTATTGGTGCGCTACTGCTATATCTCCTACGATTGGCCACATACCCGAGTGGCTGCGGCATAGCGGGTTGGTTCAATTTGGGTTGGCTTACCCCATGGAACGTAACGCCCCAGGGGTTGATACCTGGATAGGTGAACTCCTTTAGATAGCCTCTAAATAAAATTATTTAATACCAATCTGCTCTACTACTATATCCCTCCTCGCTTAGTGTGCCACGCAATACCCCTCGCACTTGCGTAGTATTATCCACATAGAATAGATTGTGCCTTTGGCGTTCACATTTTGAACACCGGGCATAGGTCAGGACGGACTGCAACTGGGCGTCCGTCCCGGGCAAAGGTCTCAAACTCGGCGTCCGTCCCGTCCTAGGCGAAAGACGGACTGGACGCTTGGAAACACTGCTCCAGAGAACTAGCACCAAACTCCAATGTCGCTGGCTCTCTTCAACGGACATCAGGAAGTTGTGAGGATCCTACGGGAGCGGGACAATTCCAATTCTCGGGCAGTTGATTGAAGGGGCCATTTATCCCTCCTGCGGCCTGCTAGTCCTTGGGGCTAGTGCGTGGTAGAGACCCAATTCAGAGGTGATGATAATAGCACTGACACCGTGGACCTTGGTGGCCAGCCCGCGGGCCTCTCCCCAGACCCTGACGACCGGCCGAAGTTATTGGACCTCAATGATTCTATCTCCAAGTCCGCACATAGCAACCTCCCTCGCCCAACCACCTAGTCTATCCCAACACCCTTCTATCTGATCCCTAAAGTTCCGATACCATTAAGGAAATCTGACACCCACCCCAGCACCCAATCAGTCCTCTCGTTCGCCGTCGACCAGAGTTTTGTGTATCTAATCTCATTTAACTTTTCCCTTCTCCCCTTCACATCCTTCCTCAAATACTCACCAGGCAAGAGATTAGCATAGGCAGGACCTTCGTCGATTTAGATGTAAATAGTCTTCGATAAGGGAGCTTTTTTTTTCTAATTTCTTCTGACTCTTTGCTATTCATCTGCTTTTTGTTTTTTCTCCTCTTCTTCGCCTATTTCTTCCCTTGGAATCCGGTTAGACTCCGTCTTATTCTAGTTTTCTCACTCTTCTTTCAGCTATCCTATTGGTTGTTTAGTTGGTATTTATCTCGCGTTTTGTGGACGGCGGTGTATAACAGTATAGTACAGCCCCTTACGTCCAATCGGATAGGAAAAGTTGGTAACTTAAGCTTGAAAAAGCCATCCAAAATTTGTGAACCGCAGCCGATGGTTTATCCTTCCGGTAATTTCTCTTACTGGGGCTACTGTAAGCGATCACCACCGGTTTCCGAATCTGCCGGCGGTTCTGCTACGATACGGTACTCGTTTTGTGATGTGATATGACACCATCAGCGGACGTCCCTAAACAATTGGACTAAAACCCTGACCCTAACCTACTGCATATATTTCTGAGTTAAAGGTCTGGCGGCATCGGTAACAGGGCGGGGATGTGTTTGTATAATACGGGCTAATTTAAGCCGGATCCTATAAATATATAATCGGAAGTTCTTTTCTTTTCCGGAAACCCCTTGGAGAACGAGCGAAGGCTATGAGCCGGCCCACCATGGTGCGAATATTTGCGGAGCACCACGATATATCAGATGTACTCCCGATAATCCACAAAAATATTATTATGATAATATTATTATTACTACAATGATACAAAAACGTAAATATACCGATCTTGGAAATGCATTTAGGTGGCAATACAGTACCCTACCCCCACCCTCCATGAATCTCGAGCGGAAATAAAAACCCTTCCCCCGGTAAAGTGATGATTAAAATACCAGTGTGATCTTCCTATGTGCAGTACATTCCTACGGTTCAGGTTCAGACTTGGCGATGGGGTCGGTTCCAGCTAGTCAATGTGCGGTATATACAGGCCTAGCGGACGGAGAGGAGATTACCATATCCGTTCCATACCCTAAATTGAGAGTGCTTCCTTTACTCTATTATCTATCCATATATCATACCTCTCTAGCCTCTAAGGTACTCACCCACAATAAAAGTAGCTAAAATTGACTGTTGGGAGCTTTAATTCTCCATTTTCCAATTCATCGTACAGTACAGTGTACACAAAACACTCACAAGATTTCTTATGCCCAAATATTTCCTAACCTAGCACGAAAAAACCCCGAGCACTCCCCAGCATAACCGATTTCAAAAGCTACTCGGACCACCCCCCCTTAAGTTACTCAGACGGCCAGGCTTGAACAAGAAAGTATCCTGTTGTGGAAAACTGGATAAAGTATTACAACTGAAGAGATGAGCCGCTTGTTATCACAGAAAATCCTACCAATCAGCCTCCGTCCGAGTACGGGGGGTGTCCAAGTGGCTTGTGAAGTCGTCTAACTACAGTCTATATAATACCACCCGCCACACCATACGGTCAGCCCTCCCATTCCCCAATTTAACTCCTACATTCCACAACCAGGTACTCCCTACCTACAAACCAGATAACCCATCACCATCCACTTCCAACAAAACGCCGACTAACCTATATTACCAGCGGGTATCACAGCGGAACGAGTGACCACTCATGACGCTGAAATACCCCTCCACCCACCGAAACGAAACGAAATAGCAGTACCTTACCTTACCACCGCACAAAACCCCACATAAGTTATAATTCCCGGCCCCGGCTATTATAATTATCATACCTACCACACCCCCAATTACCAGAACCCCAAATTAATTCCTGAAGAGAAAAAAACTCTATTACGGTAGAGGCGTGAGGAATATCAATTCCTGAAACCCTCCTTTGCAGGAAAGAATGAAGAAAGGAAGGAAAGGAACATAATTATGATGTTAGGATACGAGTATAACGCCCACACAACTATGATACCAATAATCTATCGCAAACACTTACATACCCATCCCACCACCTTCAGCGCTTAAGATTTACTCCTCCCCCCCCAGAACCGCATCGATCCTCTACCCCGAAGGTGAGGTGATGTGCGGTCTTGTCCTATCCCTTGTACAAGCAATTCTAGGAGTCATAATACCCCGGCCCGGTCCAGTATGTACTGTATAATACTCTACACACGCACAGGCATAAACAAACATCCACAGATGAAAGCAACCAGCGACATTTCTTTTTTTTTCCTTTCGTTAATTCAAAAAATTGAGAGCGGGGTTATTTTTTTCTCCTGTGCGGGGAAGGTGTGTATTATACTGTACGTACGGATGGGATATGGTAATTGGGGAAATAAATTTGCTTCTATAGTACCGGTTTCATGGATGGATGATGTTGTATGGGGATCTATCTCGCAAGGAAGCACTCGTATTTTTCCACCGGGTTGGAGGTATTTTTTCGGTTTTAACCTTTCTCCTGCTCGTTTCGTTCGGGGCTTTTGGGCGTGCTTTTTTTGTTGGCGGTAGGCGGGTGCTAGTATATTTGGCGATGCGGAGGGGGTGTTAACGATGAGATTAGATCCTCTGCGTTTCACTATAGAGCAGATATGAGAGAAGAAGTAACGGTTGTAAAGAGGGAGATTTCATTCTTCGAGACTTGTCCCCTCATCGTATGAGGTACTTGTGAGTAGAAGAATACTCCCAGTGCGAGGTTGCGCACCGAATAATTATTAGTACAAACACTGTAGCACACTAGCAACTTACAATAACAAAAAAGAAAAAAGAAAAAAGAAAAACCCGCTTTTCCAATTCCGTTCCCCAATCCCGTTCCCCAATCCCGATTACAAGGAGCACTTCTTTTCCTACCGTACCCAGATAATTAAGCTCAAACTAAGCTAAACAAGCGCCAACTAAATCAACCATCAAACTTGACGAATCCCCACCTCATCCCCTCCCAAAACTCCTCTTCGGAAATGGCACTCCACTCCCCCTTGACATCGTCATCTCCATACAACCCCGTAGCGCCGTACGGTCCCTTGAGCGAGACGTGCTCCAAGGGTCCCCACCCCATCTCGCTAACAGTCTTGGCGCGCTTGAAATTCCCATGAACCAGACGGGTCTTTGTGTCGAATAGAAACTTGCCCACGGAAATTTCTACGCCAAGCCCTTCCTTCTTCTTGGCGAGAAGCTCCCGTGCGCTTTCCAGAAGCTTACTAAACTCCGCAATGTTGTCGTCGACCGTGGGGAAACGACATACGCCACTTCCGGCGATGCGTAGGCGAACAGTTTCGTGCCAGGAGACGGAGTGGTGCGAGAACAGCTCCGGACAAGCGGTCGGGAGAGTGATGGCTAGGTCTTCCAATTTAGGACATGAAGACAAGAGTGCACAAATGTGGATTTGTGGGTGAGATTCGACGGAGGAAGGGTGTGTGAAGCCCGAGTCTGAGAGGGGTTTGTATTCTAGGAGTTTTAGGGATGTGCGTGATGCTGAGACCAATGCTGCAAGGCCCCTGATGGTGATTGAGGTGGAACTGGTGATGTGAATTTCCTGTAGGGAAGTTGCCGTGCGAGAAATAGTGATCAGGTCGTCATCGGTAATTGGCGAAAGGTTTGAATCCCCAAATATCTTCAACCTTGTGATCCGTGAAAAGTCCAGTGAGGGGAGAACGTCATTATCCGTGTGATTAACATCGGCGGAGACAAGCGAGTCCTTCAGATCCACGGCCAAGAACTCAATACTCGTCAATTGAGGAAATGACATCAAATTCTTCCAGTCTTCCACCGTCCCGTAACGCAGTGAAGTCCATGGAATCGCTGCTGTGCGTAGATTGATGCAATTTCCGAGTACGTCGAAGATGTACCTACTCGTGTCGAACTGGTAGATTCCGTTGAACCAGACTCGGCGGACGTGCTGTGCGATGTGCGGGTAGTCCCGGAGGAGAGACACGGTGGACTTGACGGAGGTGTACGGGTGTTGGTAGACTACCGGGAATACGCCCGCCGCGGCAGAGCTTCGAATTTGTTCCTCGGTACTTTTGTATAGCCAACTGTCATGACAATTTGTGAGCTATTTGCAGTTGATTGCGGGTTAATATTGGGTATCATACCGTTCACCACCGCTCCACTTCTGGATGTACATCTCCTTCATGGCATATCCCAACGCCCACTCGTGCCATCTCGAATTCACAAGGCGGAAGCTGTTGACCAAGTCCCAGCGTAGCGCGTCCGGCGTTGTTCGTCCACGGAGGTATATCTGTGTTTGCGTCCTCTGCAGCGTCTTCTGTGCCTGCGTAAGGCCATAAGTGTAGCTGGGAGTGTCGGTGGAGTTTAATCGTGTAGCGATGGAGAGAATCTCCGAAAGGATCTCGAAGGGGAGATCTTCAATTGACGGCATTATGTGCGGATATCTATCAATCTATACGGTGTAGAAAAAGTATAGTATAGTATGAAAAAGGATGAATAGGAAGGTAGGCAGGCAGGTAGTCGAGCTCAGTCAGAGTCAGTAGTCTACATATGGGATGCTCGGGGGAGGAGGTTTTATAGCTAGCTAGCTACCGCCATCAGCTACGTACTCCCCTTCCTCCCTGCTAGCTTTTCCCCTGGCACGGTGCATTGGACTTATGACCGACGAGACGACGAATCCTTACTCCGTAAGTCACGATATGTTCCTGCGAAAACGTAATTAGCACCCTACAGTACCCACCACCACCACCAACAACCCCAAACCAGCCATGGTATCCATCTACAGTCCTAGTACCGCAACCGGCTACGGAAGGCAAAAGAAAAAAAAGAAAAAAAAAAGTTCGAGTCAAGAGTACCGGTAAGTCAAAGAAAGGGTCGGTAATGATGGCATGCTTTTTTTGTTGAGCTTGACTAAAACCGTTACCCCTAACGGCGGGCCTACGCGAGAGAAAGAGAGCTCGTTGTCTGGGGAAGACAGGGGGCTTGCCTTTTGCTTTCTAAAACCTGTCTTGGCAATCCCGTGCTGCCAGTACAGTAGAGTATAATACCGGAAGGGTAGGCGCAGTTGTGTCGTAAGTTGCGGTCTTTTTTTTTTCCTCGCCACGATGGGACCTGATGCGAGGTTTGTCGAGTAGAGCTCGGGTTAGGCTTTGTTATTGCTGGCAAAAGGGGCCAATGGTTAATATCTTCACTTGGTTGTATCACACAGTACAAGTACTAGTACCGGTACCCTCCCTTCCATGGATCATAATATTTCGCTTCGCTTCTCCCATCCACTCGCAAAAGTGGACCCAAGGAAAAAAATATTGAAAAAAAATAAAAAAATCGTCAACCATCGTGAGAATGACATAATACCTTCTCACCCATCTTGGCATTTATAATCCTTCCGGAACTGGATGCCACCTTTGCTTTCCCTTCTTTTCGAGCAAGTGAGGACAAGAGAGAAAAGAGAAAAAGAAAAAAAAAAAACGAACCTTTGTGGTGCGTGCGTTGCGTTTGGACCATAAGTTACATAATCCCTGTCCGGCAAAAAAGTGTTCCAGATTCCACTCGAGTACTCGTTCGTCGCATAACCCATGTCTTCCCCACAAAATCGAGGGGAGAAAAGGGCAGAAGTGTGGAAGGGGCTGAGTGTCAGGAACCAGTGATTCCCTTCCTGCTGGCTCGGCAGAAGGATGGAAGCAGGTAACTGAGGCGGGCAGGCGGAGGCAGACAGGGCTGAAAGGGATCACGGGTGAAAAGGGAAAGAGTGAGGGAGGGAAGAATAAAAAGAAAAAGAAGAAAAAAACAAAAAAAAACAACTCAGATGATGCGGTCTATCGATTTCGGTGCGAGGAAATAGTATACTGTAGTTGTGTTATTATTATTTCCCTCCTATGGGACATTGGAAACTGTCACGGGGATTTTCTCGAGTTATTCCAGGAGGCCTGCATCATCATCAACTGCAGTTTGCGTGCAGTTGGTTACAAGTACTGTACTGGCCAGGGCAATGTAACTCGACTACTAAGCCAGTACCATACCGCACTCTAGACTCTGGGTTAGGAACTTGCAGCAAAGTGCCGTGGTGCTTTGTTCACTCCCTCGGCATGTATGCGGAATACCGCACCAGCACAACCGCCATAACTCCCGCAATCCATCAACCTCCCTCCCCAAGCGACAACATTACTCTACACAACACCATCGCCGCGTCTTTAGAAAATTCAATCAAGAAAAGAAAAGAAAAGAAAAAACTCACGATACCTACCAACTTTCCCACATGTATTAGTGCTCTACACTTACTGGCACTAGAAAAAAAACCCATCGTCAACGCCCCTCCTTCCTGCATTCAATTACGTACTAACCTCCCAATCCGTGCCTCCGTACCTCCCATCCATACCGCACAAGTACAGAGCCGTAGAAGCCAACCCCCCCTACAACAAGAAAGAAAGCATCGTGAGTGCCCAGTGTTCAAGCGTCAAAGCAATCCCAACACATGACCGGCTTGACAGGAAAAATTTCCATCTCTCCTGAGGAGCTCCTCTGTGTTGTGTTGTGTGAGCGGGAACCTGCTCCACGATTCGATTAGTCAGCTGTGCTATTTTTGAGCAAAATCCCCGACACCCTTCGATGTGCTGCCCAAAGGAAGGTGGACGGAGCGAATGGAATTGCTCGAATGGCGCCATGGCGATCGCCATCGCCACGTTCCCGCTTTTTGAGATGGATGGTTTTGAAGCTTTTGGGTTTGGAGTTAGGTACTTGGGAGAAGTAGTAAATTCTCGCTTCGCCGCACCCGTAAGTACTGAGTTACAAAGCACGGCATTGTGCTCAGAGAGAAAGCAGATGAATTTATTTCAGACTCATAGGCGAAAGCTTTTCTCAAGAGCTTTTTCTCGTGGTAAGTATACGGTAGTCTGCCCGCGGCAGAGCCAAGGAGCCTCCTAAAACTTTGCAAACATTCCGCCCAGAGCCTCCTAAACGAACTAGGATAACATCGCGGCACGGTATAGCACTATGCTCAGGTAGGTAGTTCATTCACCCCCGAAGAAAAAATTCTCACAAAACATCACAGCCCACTAAGGGCAAATGTGAGAATAAGGCATCTATTCTCCCTTCCGCTCCTAAGCAGCAGTTAATTCTCTGTGGTAATGCGGAACCAAGTAGCGGGGATACTTGTTCGAACAACGCCATCATCATCATCATCATCATCGTAAAAAAAAAAAAAATCTTCAATACCGCACAAAACAAACGTCATAGTAATCGCCTTTCCCAAAAAGCAAATACATGAATTCTCATCCCGTCCAATCCTTTTGCCTCCTCCATCGAGCCTGTCGGGATCTGACCGACCAGGGGGCGGACCGGATCGAAACATTCTTGGCATTTTTATTCTATGTGCGGTATTGGTACTCTGAATGGCGAATTGGAGTGTGGTATAGTTCCTGGCGCTGTCGTGGTATGATACTTGTGTGCGAGAGGGGAGAGTGAAAAATGACTATCGGTAGTCTATCATAACTTGTTGTACGAGTGCGCCTCCGCGGTCGGTATAACCCACTTTAGAAGAGAGAACAAATTGTCGCGAGAAGGCACGCCATCCTACTACGACAGAATACAAGTGCCCAATTGATAGCGGCATCGTACTGGCACCATACCAGCCCTGTCATTCAAGACTGAATATTACACCGGTACCGGTAATCCTCAGCACTAGAGCGTCATGGATGCTACACTCCATTGCCAACCATTATCGTAGAGGTTCTCGCATTCGAGCATTTGAATCACCCCCAGCCACATTCCCTCAACCTTCAGCTTGCTCACCTCCTACATCATCTATCGTCGCTTCCACTTGTGCCCATCCATCTTTTTCTTTCATTCAAACCTGCATTCCACGAGAGATCGCCAAGCACATGACCGTACGAGTTTGACACACAAGTATTCCCGTCACAAGGCTTAGCGTGTTGGTAACCTAAATCTCAGGAGTGAGCGAAAAGACGCTAACAGTAAAAGTTCTAAGGCAGCGTGAGGAACATAGTTACCCGGACCACCTCTCCGTAAGGTATCGGAAGAAGAGCCGCAAATTATTTATTTCTCCGGTCCGAAACATCACCTCGCAATACCGCACCTACTATACGCCTTCAATATGGGCACATAATCACTCACTCAAGGATCAGAGTGACGTACCGTACTGTACTTGATTTCAATGACGAAAACTATTCATCTGCCCCGCTAGTACTTTACTGCACAGAGATACCTACCGGTACAGGGATATCCGAGAAGAGAGACATCCTTCATAACCAAAAACTGTCCCAAAACAAGAAAATAGAAAAAAATAGAAATGATTCCTCTATTCAACTCGTGGTCGCTTTCTAAGATGCTGGGCCTGGCGTCTTGGATATTTCTCGTCGCTGGGGGGGCATCGGGTATCGGCTTCAGCGTGGTTGAACAAATGCTAGAACGGAATCACGCAAAAACTATACTACGGTATTGCCCGAGATGGAAGAGCATGGAAAAGGAGGAATTGCGGGAGTGCGGCCATGTGGGTAGGGTTGAGTACGTGTGATGCGATTTCCACGATTTGAGCGAGGTAAATAGGTACGACGGCAAGGGGAGTGAAAGTGGGTGATGGACTTGTTGCGATTCTTGCGAACGCCGCGCCTTGGTGTGCGATTACTGCGCCACGAGAGCGCCACCGAATCGGTGCCTTTTTCCGGTAGCCACACCGGGGATCAAGCTAATGAATGATGGACAGTAGATACGATAATTACATCATCTGCCATAAACGCATCTCCCCCAATCTCCCCTGCCAAATAATTGTCAATTCAAAATAAACCTAGGATGATAGAGTCATCTCGCGATCCTCGGACTTTTTTACAAACTCTCCTTGTAAACTTTTGCATCCCTCGAAGAAACTAACAAAGCCATCGGATCGGCGTGCAGTATCTCTACAACCGGACAAAGTTAGCGCAGATTCTTTCATCCGGAAGTTAGCCCCCATGTTGCAAGCCAACCTACACGGAGCAAACGTCTTTATCAACACAGCGCACCCCGGATCCATGAACGTTCCTGAGCGAGATCAAGCAGATGAGGCATACTGTACTCGAGTACTAGTGTTGCGGGTAAGGTCGCGGTTGCTCCGACGAGGCTATTCACGAATAATCCAGTCCTAGGGATCCCTGCCGGCGTTGTATGCTGCCACTACCCTCGAGATTAACCAGCAGCAAAGAATCACCGGACAATACATCTGCCATCTAGCCTCGGATGTGCTCAATCCTTGTGAACCAGCCTAAGAATCGCAGGTTGTCCGATTTTTCCCCCCTTGCAAAGGCCAGCGAATCGCCCAAGCAAGCTCAGGGCATCGATCTTGTGAATAACTTATGGCCCCTGCGTGAGAAGTTATTAAAGGCAAAATTGCCCAGGTTACCGCTACGCTCTACCATCCTGCCCGACTAGGATACCGTAGTTTAATCAACCCGTAAAATACAGATCTTCTACCCCACAGCGCCTCTCAAGGGGAATCCTTATCAGTCTACCCTAACCCAGCCGCTCGAGTGAGAAGTTGTGCTAACGATAAGCTTTCAAGCGCCTTATCTGCCCCTGCCTATTGGCAGGAGATAAGGCACGACATGCACGTATGCTCTAGCTGCTGCGGGCTCAGGTACCGATTGCACCGACACCGAACTGTTGAGCTGTACTCGAGAGTACTTGAACCTCCGCCAGATAGGGCAAGATAGGATGCGATGCGATGTGAAGATGCAGTATAGTACCGCACAGCACGGGGAACCATGATGGGCCTCTACTGTACCATGAACCATTGGTATAATAAATTACGGTTGCGCAGTACTATACTTGGCCCGATGCGACGCGACCGGTACGGTATTCTGTCGGTTTTATCGGCGACACCTGCTTACAGTGCTGTGTCCGGATTCGTATTATACCCGAGGGGCTTGGCAGAACGTGTCCTTGAGCTTGCCAGTGAAGTTACGGTGCTTCTGAACCTCAAATACTGTAGTTCGAACTGTGTGCTAGGTAGTCCAAAATTCCCTCCCCTGGAAAAGTGGCGAAAGATAAAGCAAAAGGTGAGTTGAAAAACATAGAAAAAAGAAAGGAAAAAAAACTATGCCTTACCGAAGGAGGCAACTCGAACGACATGGAACACCGTTCGGTTGTTTAAGATTAAGATTCTACGAAGATAGATTATTCCGATGGGGATGCCACTGGTACCAGTACAATACTCGAGTAGAGTTGAACGCATGATACGCACATTATTATAAGAAAATAGATTACAACTTCGCGGGTGGTCGGTAATGTAATCCTCGATGGACCTAAACAACGGGGCATTATCGAATCCGAGTATATACTGTACTAGTACAGCAAAGTACTGTAATCACCGGATATCCGGATCGAACGGGCTATCATCATCCCATGGAACACAAGGGTCAGCAAACTTTAGGATAAAGGTTTTCTAACAAACTCATAGCTTCTTCTCAGCATTCATGCTTATCAGGCCTCCCTTAGTCCCTAAAAAAAGGGTCTTTTTTGCTTAATTATATTTCCCCGGGGACAGAGGTTTTCGTAGAGAGAGTCCTTTAATACGAAAATTCGAGTGATCAGTAATGAGTTTTTTCTTCTTTCTTTTTTAGCGCCCTACGGTACTCGAGTAGTCAAGATATGTACAGTACTGTCCGTAGGGTCTCAAATAAACGAACTTTGTATGATACTGTATAGTCGAAAATTCCTGCTCTGCACAGGGGTTGGAAAAGGCGAAAAGTGGGGTTAGAGGAGGTAACTTTAATAGCGTAGTAACTTAGAAAGTTCGTTTATTCATGATTCTACGGTGTTGGAAGGAGGTGGAGTATGTATAGTACTATAATAATATTGTCATGATTAGTTTAGAAATCGGAATAGATGGATGGTCTCGGGAGAGGGCCTTGTAACCGAGTTTACAGAAGAAAAAAGGGTTTGTGTAGTTGCGATGTTTTTTTGCTGTGTATCAGGATGTGATTCTCGCGAGGAGGGCGTGACTGAATAAAGGGAATATATGTATAAGGGAATATATGTATAATAGAGAGAGAAGGGAGAAAGAGCTTAGACCAATTGAAAAAAGATTGGGAGGAGGAAGAAATGGTGATGGAGTCATTGGAGCAGAGTGTTAGACTACCGTATTATACCTATAGTATGCACCGGTAGCGACAACAACAGAATTCACATTCCCATCCAATCTCTTCCTCAAGGAGCGGAACGGTAAAATGATTTGAAAACTGGTAAAGCCATCGGCGGTATTAAACCCTAAGAAAAAAAAGTACCTTTGTCATATCTGCAATTAAATTTTCGAGATTTGGGAGCGGGCGATTGGTGTTAAATCATGAGATATCACTTGTGACTTGGGTAGCTTCCCGTAAAAAAAAACTGGTGTGTCATGGCTTGATTCTCTTGGCCTACAGATCAGAAGCTCAAATTACCTTCCATGTTAGGGAAAATAGATATCGTAGGATATCCATCGATCAGATGGGTAAATCGTTAGACAATACGGTACCGTTGAACTCGTGGTTGCGAGCTACGCCTCAGTAATGAGAATGAACTTAACTTAACTATGATGCCCCCTCGCCTACGCACTCTCCCGTGTCCGAGTGGGAAAACGAGACTATCGTTATCAACACCGTCTAGTTAGCACCTATATTTTCTCTCTTGAAAAAAAAAAATAGTCCTTTGGCGTGCACGAGCATAGTGTGTATATATGGAAGGGCGACTCGAAATATGGTAATTTTCAAATGAATATAAAGAATAAGTGCCAGATAGATCTACCGCTACCACTACCCGTTTTTCACATCCCTTCCTTAAGCGAAGCACTGCCTAGTGCGCAGTGATAAGGAAAAAAATAGAAAGGTCATTTTTCTTTCTTTCTTGCGGATTAGATTTTTTTTTTCCCCAAAGCTCGTATATTTTAACTACTAAAGTGGGGTAATGGAGGAAGGAAGGAAAAGTATAGTATTGGCATGTCATAGTAGCAGGCTTACTTGATTCTGGCGGGAAACTTGTACTGAAAATGTTATTTTTATGAGCTTGATTCATCCTGAATACAAAATAAAATAAAGTAAAATAAAATAAAATAAAATAAAAGAAAAATCAAAATAAAATCAAAACAAAACACCAACTCATGCGCACAAATTCCTCCACATGCCTGAAACTACAAAACCCCCCCGGGTTTTGCGTTATGTTGTACCGAGTACAATTTATCCACCCGGGGGGGGGGGTGTATAAAATACCATCTAAATTGGAATACAAAATAACATAAAGTAAAATGAAATAAAAATGAAAATAAAATAAAAACAAAACAAAACACAAACTCATGCGCACAAATTCTTCCACAAGCCCGCACCCCCCCGGGTTTTGCATTATATTGTACTGAGTACAATTTATCCACCCGGGGGGGGTGTATAAAATTCCATCTAAATTGGAATACAAAATAACATAAAGTAAAAATAAAATACAAATAAAATAAAATAAAAACAAAACAAAACACAAACTCATGCGCACAAATTCTTCCACAATCCGCACCCCCCCGGGTCTTGCGTTATATTGCACTGGGTACAATTTATACACCCGGGGGGGTGTATACAAAAATCCCATCTGAATCGAGATTACAATCCAGACAGCCCACTCCAACTTGCGCTAGAGGTAAGCGCAAACCCTGGGGGCAGGCCACTGGAGTGAGGTAATCGGCTAGTGGCCGCCCCCTGGGTATCTTAAAATGGAGACACCCCCAGTACCGGGGGGCTCAGGTATCGACGGAGTGGACGCCATCAAAGTTGAAGTAGGAGCTCTGATGGCGCCCACTGACTACTTGAGCCCTTTAGCGTACAGCTAGTTTAATGCTGTACGCATGACAGCAGATGGACCTTTAAGGTCATCTGTGTAATCTCGACTTGCGCTAGACGTATGCGCAAACCCCATGAGTGCGGAAAGGTGGTCGGTTCGCAGGGGGGTCATCCACCCCTGAGGTATCTCCGTGATACCTCCTCCACAATATTGTGTGGAGAAGGAAGAGAGGGTGATGAGGAAGGGCTCATATTCGAACTATTGAATTCAACCTGGTCAGTTACAATAACACTTCATAAAGTATAGATCACTGATATTCGCGAACCCTATCAGGAAATAGGAAGATGCATCGGAAATACTGGTAAAACTTACTTACAGCAACTTAAAACTGCATCTCTGGTCATGACCAGAGAGCCTAAGAGCCTGTTTGGCAAAACGGAAGCTTTAAGCAACCGTTGCGTTTTGTGACCATTTTACCGGTTGTTTCGCAACCTTTGAACGGAAGGAAAAAGGTACAAATGGGACCGTTCCGTTGGGCGACCGTTTCTGCTTTGAAAATTGCCTTCTCTCCATTTTGAAACGGAAGGAAAAGGGCCGTTTGTATGGGTCAACGGAACGGAACTGTTGTATCCAAACAGGCTCTAAGGGTCTAGTTCGTTCGCTCCTGGGTTCGGATGAAACGGATGGAGTCATGTCATCTGGGCGGCTGCCCGCGGCGGGCGGATGCAGACCGCTAGTGTCTTGGGTTGCGGAATCTGCCTAGTCACTCCAGGTGCGGGTGACGGGCGAGCCCTGCAAGTAATAAACGAGGCCAAAGATGACGGGCGGGGACTGCAGATACTGTCAGGGGGTTACTAATCTAAAGAGGACTACAGAGACCTACTGTAACTCTCTTAGAGGGCAGTCTTTTCCTAAGGCTTCAGACACAGGTCCGGGACTTCCGGGACGCTCGGGACTGGAGTCCGGTGGGTGCCTACGTGGCTGCCGGGATGCTTGGGATCACTGGTCCTGGTTCCTGTGGCGGAATTGCTCCTCCGAACACACGCTTTGTAGGCTTGTCCAATGGTGGTTCCCATCCCGCGATGGTAGAATCTCCATGACTCTGATGAAGATTAACTTAGTGTCAGCCATTCGGTACTCGTGTGAGAAATCACTTGAAAGTGAAGCGGAGACAACCTTGTCTGAAGTACTTCAAGCGCAGAGGATAAGGTGCATATAGTGGCTTACCAGGAACGGCATATACTTGCGCTGGGGCGCCAATGCGACGAGATGAAAAGCTATCCTTCCTTTGCAGTGATCAAAGGCCGCGGCGAGGGAATGGTATTTCACCAACGTTCAGTTTTTGTCACAGGTAGAGTGGAGGAGGAGGAGGGGATGGAAGAGAGAAGATGAAGGGGGGGGTGATCATAGTGAACGGCCATGATAGTGGTGATGGTGATGGCGGTGATGAAGATGGATAGATGCAAGAAGGGAGAGGAAGAAAGTCCTCTTTAAATACTTCCTGGAGTTTAATGTGCGTGAACGGTCTTTACCCGAACTCAGGCTATCTGCAGTCCCATTCATTAAAGTCGTGGGAACATGGTAATGGTTGCGCCCCGTGGGATGCCGAGTCAGTATCCGCATAGTCACGATCGACACTACCACTACGTGGGCCCCGGAATACCTAGGTTTGGCTGAAATGGGACGGCTGGGGGGAATTGTCTTCTTCAAACCCCAACCTGTCTCTCGGCGGTGTGCAGCGTTTCCTTTGTTCACGATGATTGTTCTCCCGGGTTGGTATCTTTTGGATAGCGGAGGTGTTCTATCATGCTCGCCGAAAACAAAGCAAAGTCTGTCCTCAATCTTTACCTACACGCTGGGAGGGTAGTTTAGAACTGCGCTTCTCTCATGGCAACAGGTGGTTTCCTAATATAATACTCGAGTAGGTAAAGGCCACGGACAGAGTTCTTTTTTCTGGTCAGAATGTCGGCTCAAACCCCAAATTGGTACGATACTGGAACTAGATTTCGGGTCGATATATGGAACGCTCTCTTCGTGGTGGAAAGCTTGGCTAATTGGTTCTAGGGAGCCTACCTAAGCGTCCTACCATCGTTCGATTGGACAGAAGAAAAGCATCCTCAGGTTCAGCGGGAGGAAGACAATCTCCGGCATTGACTACCGAGGGAGCCAATGCGGAGGAATCTCTATGCGCAAGCAGCATGGGGGCATACTAGCAGCTCAGGTACCGCAGATCCTAGCTTAGAATCACACCAAAGGCGATTCCAAATCTAAAACATATTGTGATTTGCCAATACCACGCTTTTCCTAAGCCGCTAACTCTCGAGATCTATTTACCGTTTAATAGCTTGGAAACCCTACCTAGTGATGGGCACGATTATGCTCGAGCATAAAGTTTTGGTGTGCTCGAGCACGATTTATGCTCGAGCATGGGCCAAACTTTCTGCTCGAGCATGATCGTGCCCATCACTAGGAACCCTACCAGCGCCCTGAGTTTTGACTACACCCCCAGCACCTGAAGACCTTTGGTGGGCTTGGTCTGCATGGGAGTCGGCAAGTTGATAGAGGCCATCCGGGCATGCCAACTCGGAGGGGTTGCCCACCCCCCAACGCTTACCGCAGTTTTCAAGCTAGTAAGTACGAAAGGAGAAAAATCAAAGTTGAAGTAGCGTCCATCTTACTGAGGGTCGCAATGCCTCTTCATAACTTCCAGGGAATTATGTATCCATATAAGGGGTAATTGGGCCCCTAACGTGCCGTAAATTCTAGGTAAACTCGACCCCCTACGAAAATTCTTAAGGTAGCTACTAATTCTCTTAAGGCCTAGTGATGTGGAAAATGCGCTCTTCTGAGGATACTAACTACCATAAGAATAGAAGCTGTGGGTCGATTTTACCCAGAACCTACGGTTCGAACTGGGGATTTTTCCCACCTGATCCACGTATTTGTCGTGAAAATTATGCTTACTCTGTAGAGCACTAAGCCACACCTCGATATTGGAGGGCCTGGATGGCCCCCCACGGCACCTTGATCCCTAAAGACCATCAGTGTTCCCAACCGTCCAGTCCGTCCGTCTTTGGGTAGGACGGGACGGACTACGGCTCATAGTC
>QOVD01000984.1:0-33641 GCA_003521225.1 Tuber microsphaerosporum
AGAGTGTTCGGCTATCAAAGTAGTACTCGAGACGTTTGGAAGTGTTACCTGCTGCAAGTATCGCCTGGAGGGAAGGATCGTTACAATCTCTTATCTGACTAGTAGCTATAACATCTTGAAAAGTATCGGAAGAAGGTTAAAGACTTATAGTATTATCAAAAAAATACCTGTGACAAGTATTATTAAATCATAATAATAGTATGATTGTGTATTTTACTTATCAGATAGGTGTAAAATCAGAGTTGTAACTTGTTGCACGATTTAAGTAAGGGGCATTCCAAAAAAACTTTCAGTTGACAGAGGGTTCTGGAAACACCATTAAGATAATAATTGTAATAGTAAAGAAAGGGGTATTTGTTCTATATATTATTGAACTAAGGGTCTTAATTTATTTTTAGTGTCAGAGGAGTACTATAGGGTAGTACAATATTCAGATTGGGCAAAGAAACTAGTGTGGTACAAAAATGTAGTATCAAATGAGGCTAACTATAGGAGGCTTAGACTAAGTTGTGGTAACAAAATTCTTATCATATCACAACTACTATTGTAGTTCATAATAGTAGATGTTTGGTGAACCAAACTGTATATTATTAGAATAAAAAGTAGGTTCTTTGATGCATTCTGTGCATCCTGAGACTCCTGTTTGCATTCTGAATATATACAAATTATCTTCCTGTGCATCCTGGAAATTCACTTTTGGCCAGCTAGCTAGTGGTTGATTTCAACTTATTTGCACTTAGTGGCACTTCCTACAGTCTACTATTTTGGGTACATGCAGAGGTTCCAAGTGAGAGAGTCATATTTTGCTGTCACAACTTTCAATTATCAATTGGTTAGTTATCTGATACATTGAAGGTCTGAAATTTCGCATTAAACTAGAATAAACTACTATTTATCAGATAAACTAATGTGTTTTGCTCACTAAACAAGTTCGTTTTTGTCAGCATGCAAACCTGTGTTCAGAATCCACTTTGGTTTTCAGGATAAGCCAGGATGCACAGAAAGAGCAAAATGCAAACTGGTTTTGTTTGCTGATGTATATTATATATTCTTGAAGCGAACTGAAGAAGTAACTGTTCCACTAAGAAAATTGAATACTCTAGCAGTCGAAGTCTACCTTCTCTCAGGGTGGAGAAATTGTAGCTCTGAAATAGACTTGTCGGGCAATCACATGCCTTTCTAAAATAATAATAAACCACAAGGACTGAAAGGGGTACATCAGCAAAAAAACAGGCTCCCTCCTGTGCCCCCTCTTGTAGAGTTTTACGTTTTGTTGAATGGCCTCGATTCTAATTGCAACATTGAAAATCCCATTAGTTAAAGTCAAAAAGGCAATATTAATCTTAATATCTGCAAAATATGAGGTATTTTTATTCAAAACTGATGGACCTTTTACATACTGAAGTTGAAAAATGTGAGTCAATAATGTTCAACTTTGGTATGTAAAAAGTCTGTTAGTTAAAGCTAAAAATAGCTCATATTTCACAGAAATTAAGATTGGTATCTCCTCTTTAGGTAAACTGACAGGCACCATCAGGATTTAACAGAATTACACGCGATTCACCAAAACCTAAAACTCCAGAATAGGGCTTCACAGGGCTCTCAGGTATAAAACTTTTTTTTTGCTGATGGAGCCTGAAAATTATTCAGATATTGTACCATGTGTACATACTCTGGTAGCATTAGATAGATGGCAGCAATAGATTTCCTTTGTTTTGTTTGGTTTGTTTTAAATTTGATTTTAACATATCTTCAGTATTGCTTGGAAAACAGCTAGCTGGCTATGAGTTTGGTCACTTTGAAATGAAGTTATTGTTTTAGATTCAAGTTAGGAATAGTCATGTATATTGATAGCAGGTAGAAGGCTTAGTAGTAGTGAGTTTTGAGTCTTTAGGACTCCGGTAGGTCTAGGCATTCCAGTGATCATGAACATAACGGAAATGATTGTAGAGACAGCATTTTTGATCACGACAGGTTGCTAGAACTTGATGTATTTAAGAACGGTCTGCTGGCTAGCAGAAGACTACAGACTTTTGTGAGACACCTAGATTAAGAATATGCCTATTTGAATTGTGATCTATTATTCCTTTCACCCTGTATTTGTTACTCTTCTCTCTTCACCTCTCTAGAAGACTCCCTTGAGCCTAGTGCTCACTGGCCTATCACCAGTCTCATTGTACTTTCATTCAACAGCAGTAAACCTTTTCCAGCTACATGCATTACCTCAAGTTGAGAGAATCTTCTCATATCAGGTGCATGTAAGACTGTTGAGTATATTTATTATAATTATATCTTCTCCACTTCTTTCAGACAAGTTCTGATAACTTAAACCCTCTACACTCAGTTTTACAAGTTCTGTTATACCACTACAGTCAAATAATCACTCAACTTTCCAAGATGATAACGTATTGTACCTAGTTATGGGTCACCCCCTAGTAATGGGTCACTATTTTGATATTCTGAAAAGTATGAAAATTGACAACCACAAACTCACCATTGCTCTCAAGAGGCTAATATTTAGTGGTTTAAAAGTCTTGCATTTGGTAATAATGTATGTATAAAATAAATTAGAAAATGCAATAAATTACACTGTTGAAACCCAAAAGTGATAATCTATGATTCAATCATTATTTGTTAGATAAACAGGACTTGCAAAGGGTTTCTAGCTACTTTTTACATATAGCAAGTATTAGAAATAGGTTCTAGATAGACTCCAGGTATTATAAGTAGATATTTCCATGTACAACATGTGAGCTATTTATTTGAAAATAAGGTAACTTGAGATACTTGATACTTATAAAATGATTGAACTTATTGATGATTATCACAATATCCTGTTGCTCTTAAGATACCAAACTCGGTATACTATTGCATTGATATCCTGTCTTTCACATTGAGGTATTTCTAGAATATGGTTGGAACTCTTGCTACTTTCTTGATTGCATTTTCTTTAGTACTATTTTTGTCTACACAGAAGTAGATTTTTGTTGTTTTTCATGCTTCTAAAAAGCAAATCAATAGGATATTAGTTTCTCTTAATCTAGAACAATGCTCACAAGATATTAGCAAGACTAGGAGGTCTTTATCTCTTTTATATTCAAAGAACCACTTACAAAAATTTCTATTTATAATAGATATATATTTCTTGAAGTCTGTATCTGTATCCTGTCTTACTTTTGTATTCTAGACATAATTTCTATTTGTAAACCTGCTCTATGATGTATCTAAAAACAAGAGAGAGTAGTATTAATCACTTTGTTAGGCACATTGGAAGCTCATGTATGAAATACTGGAATCCAGCGCACAGACCTCCGAAGCGCACAGACCCCTGCGTACAGACCTCAAAAATACGGCCATCATACACCTGCAGCCCCGACGTTGGAACACTACGTTCGTTGCCGTACCAGTGGTAGTTGCACTCGCACTCAGGAATGTCCCTCCAGGGACCACTCGCAATAACACCATATACGTTGCGGCCCTCCGTCCAACCGGATGCTGTTCGCAGGATATATGAGAAGAGAACCTAGCGAAAATTATGCAAGTGGTTCGAACCAAATCGGTCGACGTCACATAAAGTTATAGGCCTTCAAAGTTAAGAGAGCCGAGGAAACAAAAGAGTGGACGCTTAGGCAAAATCTTTCCTTAAAGAAATCGACACTAGTACGCATAGTGGAGATCAACGGTCCCACTCAGAGCTAGTCAGTAAGAAAGAGGCATTGCGCGCAATTAGCCATAGGTGCGATTGCAAGCAAGAGTCATCCAGAAACCTGATGCGCATGCAGCCTAAGAACTCATACGCATTGAATGGTCTGACGACCAAGGAGTTGGCCACTCCTTACATGGCTCGGTGAAGAAAGTTATAACACTAGTACCTATTGGGTTACGAGAACTCTGCACACCTATTGTTGAGGAGAATGACACACCCTCACGATTAGATGAATAGTGTACGTCTTCATAATGCTAAGCAAGTAGTCGAACAGTTGTCAGGGTCAGAGAGTGTTCCACTTTTTATTTAGTAGTTATTAGTTAGCCCGCGAACACTCAGACGCGGAATATAAATATCGAAGTGCCTCCCTTGCTACAAGAAATCATCAAGCACCGGAGAAGAGATCTTATCAATATAAAAAGTTATTACGCTACCAATCTTATTGTTACGCAATTATCTTTTATTTTACTTCAATTACTTCTGACGAACGATAGTTACCTACGAGCCTTCTTGGACAAATCTCCGAAGACATCTACCCTGGCCTAGTCTGATATTATAGTTCCGCTATCGGCTACCCCTAACACACTTATAAGTAGTCAAATATAGTAGTTTACATAAAGTTTATATTAAGCAATATAAGATAATTCTATAAGGAATTCAAGTAAATACAAGGTCTCAATAGCCAGGATGACTCCAAGAATTACCCAGAGATATCGAGAATAAGGGAATCTGAACTTACTGATCTTTGTTGAAATTGAATATCAATTTTACGGACTATATATAGAGGAACTACCGTTTCGGGTATTCTAAATGTAATAAAAGGTTGAGAGTTTAGTTATAGTATGCTAAGTATTGCAGATACCTATAAGATATAGGAAGGCGAACATTTAATATATGAATTAGGCATAGGTATGAAAAATAGTATGAGAGAACAATTATATACACTTAAGAATATGCAGTATAGAAAAGGAAACCAGGGAAGCAGCAAGAGTTCAAACCATATTCTAATACCTCAATGTGAAAGACAGGATATCAATGCAATAGTATACTGAGTTTGGTATCTTAAAAGCAACAGGATATTGAGATAATCATCAATAAGTTCAATCATTTTATAAGTATCAAGTATCTCAAGTTGCCTTATTTTCAAATAAATAGCTCACATGTTGTGCATGGAAATTTCTATTTATAATACCTGGAGTCTATCTAGAACCTATTTCTAATACTTGCTATATGTAAAAAGTAGCTAGAAACCCATTGCAAGTCCTGCTTATCTAACAAATAATGATTGAATCATAGATTATCACTTTTGGGTTTCAACAGTGTAATTTATTGCATTTTCTAATTTATTTTATACATACATTATTACCAAATGCAAGACTTTTAAACCACTAAATATTAGCCTCTTGAGAGCAATGGTGAGTTTGTGGTTGTCAATTTTCATACTTTTCAGAACATCAAAATAGTGACCCATTACTAGGGGGTGACCCATAACTAGGTACAATACGTTATTCATTTGTGCAATTTTTAATTTTTCAATCTCTTTTTCAACCAGTATCATTTCGTAAAATAACACACATACAATTTATTGAACTTCTGCTAAACCACATGATTGTATGAATAGCAAGAGCGATTGTGATCAATTTTGTCTAGTAATCACATTTTGACAAGGGCTTAGTATGGCGAGACATGTTTCACAAACACTTCTGCCGAGTGACTGTACCTATTCCTTCCCTTGTATTTCACTCCTAAGCCTATCATTAACGAGAGTTTTTTCTCCCGTCACATTTGTCCTATTCTCACCCCGGGTTTCCGTGATAAGTCTATATATCTGGGCCAATAGCAGATTCCAAAACTATATATACTATCATTCAACTCACTAGGAAAATATTTTGGTTCCTCCAGTTGGTTAGCCTAGGATTGTGTCAAATACGTTATTTCTACGCAACCCTACCCAAAAAATACGCTTCCCACTACCCACAGCCACCTAACCACGGCTAACTTCCACTTCAAATTAACCCCCAGCAATACCCTTACCAAGCGCTACAACACAGCAGAATCCAACTACCTACTACTTGGCACATCCCAGCTCCCTAATTACCAACCTCCATCTTTAACCTCTGCCCTCCATCCTCCAAAGCCACGAGTGACCAGTGACTATTCATGACCATGGACAGAGGTTTGATCCAACACTAGCCCCCAAACAAAGTTTGTAGCATAGATGTATGATAAACAGCAAACTGATAACTCCCATTCACGCTATTATATTCTGCCCCGGGCTCTGACTGTTGTTCGATAAATGATAAAAAGGAGGGGCGAGGGGATTTGAGCATGATGTCCAGGAGCTGAAAAGAATTCTCGGGGATGTGCTGGCTTAGGGAGGGTGCGAAAGCGATCTCGTAGCCACGTAGTTAGTCCCTGGATGCGTGCGTCCCACCCCTCCCTCCCGCTCTAGCCTGGTCAACTTGCATTGAGGATGACAGAATACATGAACATAGATCTCGCCAGTATATCCTATTGTTAATCACCGGCACTCGCTCCGATTTGACCTATCTCCGCTGGTGGAATATGCTGGAAGGGTACCGGAGAATTCACCGTGGAGTCGGGTACTCGGTGAAGGGTGTGAAATCGGGGTAGAAGTGGTGAAGAAAAGCAGGGAAATGGGCGGTCAGGGCATGGGGTGAGAAGTACTAGAAATGGCATGATCATATTAGGAACACTACGAAGCGAGCGGTTCTTCTTTTTTGTACTTAAGGGTTTTGTTCATGCTCAATTGTAGAAAGTAGAAGTCAGCGAATAGTTAAACATCTCATATATTTCATTCTCTCTCCCGTGCTTCCCTATATACGATCAGTATTTATCCCCAGATTATAAGATATCCTGGTTTCTCCCCCTCCTCTTCTACCCCATAGTAGCATTTCCGGCGTTGGAATTGTGAACGTTACCTTAAATATTCAAACATCCGTCAATATGCATAGCTAACGAGGGTAATTCTACACCTCCTTCCACTTCTTTGCTCTCTTTCGCCCTCCCTGCCCATGCTCCCGCACAGAATTGCAAAATCCTACTGCTATCCCTTCCTCATACCTTTCTTTCTCTCCAATATCATCATCCTTGGATTCTCCCTGGGATCCCCCTATCGATTTGCTATGAGCGAACGAATGCGATTTCGATTAACTATAGAGAAGATAAAGGAACAACGACTTGAACGAGTAAAACAGACTGATGATTGAATAAGAAAATAGGGAAAAGATCCTGCTTTTATCCCATGCAAAATGTGAGAGAAGAAAACGACTAGCAAACTTTTCCTCCACATGATACAAGCTCTTCCTTGTCCGTAACATGAGTTTCTCTAACTTGTCGGTGAAACAGGACGAAACAAGAACTAATGCAGAGTAGTAGCAAAACAGTACATGAATCAACGGCTCCGCTCCTAGGTTTCAACACCCCCGACCCCTAATATTTCATCATGCTTTGGTCATGTCACTCCTATTTTCGGCTTGCTTATTCCCATCTTCCCCCTTATGCTCCTCATTTTCATCCTCTTAATCCCCATCCTCCTCTTTATCCTTCCCGCTTTCACCTTCCTCTTTATCCTCACCCCCTCCTCCCACTCTCCTCATTCCTCTTTCCTTCCCTATTCTCATCCTTTCCTTCCTTCGCATTATCTCATCTTCCCCTTTCTCTCAAGGCTTAATTCCATACACCTCCAATCCATCGAATTGTTCTCGATAGTCACCATGTTTCTGGCTTTCCCCTCTGCCATCCTTCCCTTAGGTCCCTCTATATTTCCTAGTGTTCCCTGCCGTCCAGTCTGTCAATCTTTGGGGTAGGACGGGACCGACTACGGCTCATAGTCCGTTTTTTTACCGGTGCTGGGACGAACTATGCCCGGGAAGGTGAGGACCGGATGGGCTGTAGGTGACTGTAGTCCTAGTGCTTGGACCTCTAGTACTATCCCAAGTTGAAATCATACACCTCAGAAGCAATTATTATAAGATCATAAGACATCACTCGTGGCGTCACCCACCGTCCTTGTTGTCCCGCATGTGTTGCACTGGTTGGAATTTGAAATGATTGGTATTGCAGGACCGGTTTCTGGTACGGTGAAATAGATGGTGGACGAGGAGTACAAGTGGGTACTGCTGGTATGGGAACGGATATGGGAATAGACGAAATCTTGATGGCTACACGGAACCTGGTGAATATAGTCTGCTACGACGTTTGGGCAAAGTTCCCAACCGTCCGGAGACCCGGCGGGGGCCCGCGGGGGGACTGCCAAGAGCCCTGGACGGGACGGGACGGCTATCTGTAGTCCGTCCAGGGCGGTCAAATTGCAGGATGGAAGGCATGAATGATGTCTCATGATGCTATATGATTCGCTCGGAGGCGCTGATTTCAGCTTTGGCTAGTACCGGAGGTCCAAGCGCTAGGACTATAGTCCCCTACAGTCCGTCCGGTCCTAACCTTCCCGGACGTAGTTCGTCCTAGCACCGGCAAAAATACGGACTATGAGCCGTAGTCCGTCCCCTCCTACCCCGAAGACGGACGGACTGGACGACTGGCAACACTGCGCTTGAGGTAGACATGGCAAGCGCGACAGGACGAACGAATACGAATTCTATTTACGGTACAATCTTGATCTCATCCTGATTTCAGTTCCCTACCCTCCCCACTAACCTCGTCGACTATCACTATCCCCGGCAGTCCTCTATAGTCCCCAGTCTTGTATTATATTCCTTAGTCAGTAGGTAAGTTTAGCGATATTCCATGTTTTCAATGCCCCCAACAGCTTCTGCTCTACTCACAATATATGCCAAGCCCAGCTCCACTATCGTCATTTGAGGTTTGTTAAGGGCATAGAAAACACGAATGGAGTCAAACTTTCCTACTCTCTAAGAAAACAAGTACAAGATAGGGTAAATTTGAGTAGACTATTTTGTATATCCCTAAAACTCTAGATCAATAATCTTGCAGAAAGTGTGAGAGCCCCAGGAAGCAAGTGAACAGGGTCCAGCAAAGCCTTAACAGCTGACAGAAAAGTGGAAAAATGGGTCCAAAAGTGGTAGAAAAAAATACTAAATATCAAATTATAGTGACAAGTGGTTGGGGTGAGAATCACAAGTTTTATAAATTTTTAATTAATAACATTGCTGACTTGTTATATACATTTCTCTCACCGGGTGTAATAAATCTATCGCTGATCCGAATCTATCGTTGAGCCGTTTGGCACTCCTTGGGAGTACCACCTTCTTCGAAGGGCGCTTAGGGTCGTTCGAGGAGGTGGGAACCTTGGCACGGTTAGTTCTTTGACCGTTGTCCGACTGAGGGATGAAACCCGAGGAGGCATGAGAATTAGGAGCCATCTCTAGGAGCTGAGGAAGTTTCCGGAGGGTGCTAGTTTAGAGAGAATGCGAAGGCGATTTCATAGTTTGTATTAGGGTCGTGAAAGTGCGCGCCCTACCCCTCACTCTCATAACAGCCGGCTGGGTTTGCCTTAAAAGAGACGTGAGCATATCATTGCCCCCCCCCCACCTATCCTTTGGGCGGTGTGAAACAGTAAAATTCGGTTCCAGCGCGCTAATCCTGTTATGGAACGATATTAGTACGGAAGAATTTAAGCTGACCTCGAGTGCTAAGTCATTTGAGCCTTAAAATGACCGAAAAATACGATTTCGTCTCTGAGCACGGCTGGCGGATGCCCAATCTGGCCTTAGCGTGCTGGAACCGAATTTTACTGTTTCACACCGCCCAAGGGATAGTATCTACGCCTATTCAGTATTCCTCCCCTTGCCCCTACTCTTAGGCCCTTTGTTCATTACAGAGTTTTTTCCCCTTCATACTTAAGTAATTACGTAAACCGCTACGACGACGACCAAACGGCGAAACGGGGGCTATGAAACGAAACGCCAAGATTAAGGCAACACAAAAGACTTTGATCGCCAACACACAACTCAGAGTGAGGAACTTCTTCCGATTCAACTATTTGTTCTCATGCTCACGCTCTAACTCACTAACGGTAAAGACAGGAGTACTAGTACATATGAAGACAACGAAGATTTCCTCCCGCCCTACTATCGATCGCAACACAGGTCGGTCCTCTTCCACGTATGTCCCCTTTCTCTTCCAGACTCCCGCGCTAACAAAAGAAAGACAATCAAAGAACTCCTGCTTTCCATAGCCTCCGCGCATTCGACTCTTTCCTGCATCTGAATCTTTCAGAGTCGCATTCCTTCCGATGCTACATCGATCCCAAACGCATATCCGAAGTCTTTGTCCGAACGGTAAAGAGATAAGCTGCCCGCGCAAGAAGCCGAGCATGCCGAGCAGCGTCAACGACTTCCGACATAATTCTCATTTCGGCCTTCTTGGATATTAGTCTCTATATTACATGTCCTACTGCAAAACAGCCAAAATGAAGATACTAGGAGAGGATTTTTGGTACTGTGCTGCGACATTGTGATTACCGGGCCGGCACTTATTTTAATCTAAAGACAACAGTCCCAATCCTGACGAACTACGATACCACGAACGGCAAACTTAACTCACTGTATTCGGTTGAAATATTCATCAGTACACATGACTAACAAGGGTAATTTTGCACCTCTTCCCCCCTCTATGTTCTCCTCCACCCTCTCCCAATCTATGCTCTGGGACAAAGTTGCAAAATGCTACCGTTATCCCCTCTTCCCGTTTTTCTTTATCCCCAATACCATTACCCTTAGACCCTTCCCTATAGCTCCCACCCCCAGCGTTTCATCATACCTTTGTCTTGTCCCTCCCTATTTTCAGCTTGGTTATTTCCGTCTTCCTCCTTATACTCCTCATTTTCATCTTCTCAATCCTCATCCTCCCCCTCATCCTCCCCGCTTCACCTCCGCCTTTATCCTCACCTCCCCCGCCACCTTCCTCATTCCCATCTCCCTCCCTCTTCTTATCCTTTCCCTCCTCTTCATTTCTATCTTGCCCCTTTTTTCTACCCTTAGTTCCGCAATCCCTGATTTATTTGGTCTTTCTCCATACCGGTAGTCGCCTCACTTAATGATTTCCCCTCTGCCACCATTTCCTTAAGTTTCTCTTTATTTCTCCTAGATTCATTCATGATTACTTAAGCTGGGTTGACCTGCGGGCTGCCATAGGAAGACTCCCTTATTCTACTCCGAAGGCTTAACTTTACTCTTCTGTCTGAGTTAGAAACCGTTCATTGAGTCTTCAAGTTCAGATGCAAATGTCACAAGCTCTAATTGGTAGTTGCTACAAGAGTTTTGTTTGCGCTTGGCTATCCTATGAATACTATTAATCTTGGAAGGCACGAGAAATAAATAATAACATGACCGGTGGTGAGAAAGGGGGGCAATTGCGCATGCCAGACAACTAATAAATTTAGTGTCTTCCATATACGGTAGTAACATTTCCAAGCCGTTCATTAGTGGTAGCGGTTTAGATCCGCACTCAGGGATACGGCGTGGAAACAAAGGAAAAGCAACCATAGCTATCCTTAGCACTTCTACATCTTTCCTAGATTCTCCCGCAACTCCCGAGAGCAATCACAGGGCTTCCTAGTACTCTATAACCACCGTGGGGCACTCTGGCAGCCTCCGTAGTGACCTCGGAGTTTTCAAGCTCATACTCTCATTCAGGGTTGGGTAGTATGGAGCGATGAGGGCGATGGTAAAAGCAGCTGCTCGCCGCAAGTTACCATTAGGGCCCTGTTGTTTTTTACAAAGGGGAGGGAGGTTTTACGGTCGGATGGTCGTCGCTATTAGTGGAGATCATGTACGAAGAAAACGTTCCTGCATCACAAGTGTGAATCAAACCTTGCATTTCAGTGAGCCCACAGAAGTACGGAGTGGGTGGGGGGAATAGCCTTGGGCCTAAATCTTGAAGGTCTGTGGGCGTACCGTATAACCCGGCACAAGCTGGATTGCAGATAGGGCGAACCAAAGTGAAACTGAGGCAATCGAGCCGACAGGAGAGCACAGAGAACGCCTACTCGCTACAGTTTAAACGAATAGGGAGCATTGGTTGGGCACGTTCAAGAAGATACGCGCTACTGTAGCTCAGTCCGACTTTTACCGGGTGGTACGGCTTTTGCCGGATAAGCTGTATCACGGGGGAGAATCGGTTACACAAAGTGCAAGTGCCATATTCCTATGGAGTCTGATTGACGCTAGTGTCGATTTTCTTGAACCTGGCCAATCGTCGCTCTTAATGCGTTTAAACTCTGGCGGCTTGGCGTTCTCTGCGCTCTCCTGTTGGCTCGATTGCCTCAGTTTCACTTTGGTTCGCCCTAACGCCATTCCGGCTTTCATGAGATTATAGTAGGTTGGTAAGACGGGGTGGGGTGTTCACCGGGGCGCCGATATCGTGACGACTACTCCACTTTCCAACACCCATCAACCGAGCCCAGCAAGTTAGCACTTAAGATGAATCCCCTACATATTTCCACCAGCAACGAAATGTCGAGCTCTCACGTTAGTGATGCTGGCAACTCCCCCATCACTCCTCAGTTCTTATACAACAAGAATTGTTTTAATAATGACACGGTGTGGAACGTGAACGTGGATGTGACAGGCGAGAAGGCTGAGATTCTGGCATGGTTATCCCCACTTGAGCCCCGAATCCGACACCAAGACATTCGAACTCAGCGGGCCGGTAGTGTGGGGGAGTGGCTGATACAAACTAACGAATTTCAAAGTTGGTGCGATGGTACTCAAGGGGAGGGATCTCGATCTGCGACTTTGTTTTGTTGTGGCGATCCGGCAGTGGGGAAGACCTATTTCAGGTGAGAGGCAATCCTCGAAGGAAAGGCTAAAGGATGGCACTGATGAGCAATGATACTAGTTCACTCGTGGTAGATATGTTATGCGATAAGGCTAGAGGGCGGAACATAGCCGTCGCATGTTTCTACGTCGATTTCGCGGCGCGGGAGAAGCAGTCTCCGACAAATATGCTCGGTTCGCTACTCAGACAGATTGTTAATGGATTAGCAGAGATCCCGGACGAGATAAGGCAGGCTTTTCAAGATCACAAAAAAGTGATTGGTGGAAGAGGGCTAGGGGTGGCGGAAATTGTGAAGATGCTACAGAGAGTCACATCACTACAGCGGACATTTATTTGTGTGGATGCCCTGGACGAATGCGGAGAAGGAACTCAACCTGAGGTTCTGGATTCGTTGAGACAAATCCTTGAAAAGTCTACAAATACACGAATATTCCTAACCGGAAGACGGCACATCAAGAGCGAGGTGGAAACGCAGCTTGGTGCGAGAGTGGCGATTTTATTCATAAAACCCAGCAGTGGTGACATAATGGGATATGTCCGGACGAGATTGAGAAAGGACAGATGTCGAGACGCGATGGATAGTGGCCTGGAGGCCGCAATCACTGAGAGTATTGTTAAGAATATTCCCGAAACGTAAGCGCGCAGCATGCCTGAAATATCGCTTTTACGTTCCTCACTGATGGAAAAATCTAGATTTCTTCTGATTTCCCTAACTATTGATGCCTTTCTCGGGGAAACCACAGCCTATGGTCGGCGGCAAAAACTAATGGCAATCACACAAGGCTTGGATCTTAAGGTTGCGTACGGCACGACCCTTCAGCGGATAACGGAGCAGGGTGGGGAGAAAGCAAGGCTCGGGGTGAGAGCCCTGATGTGGATTTCGCATTCGGAGAGACTATTACAACTCGACGAGCTTTTGCACGCGCTAGCGGTGGAGATAGGATCTACGGATCTCAACACTGATAGGATCCCTTCGGTCGAGACATTGTTGAGCTGCTGCTTGGGGCTTGTCACCGTCGATAAAGAGGCTATGACTGTGCGCTTGATCCACTCCACTCTCCAGGAGTATCTTTCCACCTGCCCCGGCATTTTCGATGCAACTCACTCGATCATGGCCGAAACTTGCCTAACATACCTTAATTTTCAAACCATTAAGAAGATCCCGCCCACACTCCTTGCTCTGCCTCAATCAACTCCCTTCCTCAAATATTCTTCCCTATATTGGGGCGCACACGCTAGGAGACAAGCTTCTAGGAATGCGGTATCACTTGCGCTCAAACTTTTCACCCAAATTGAGAGCCATATATCCACCAAGTTACTTCTGATGGATCTCATATCGAGGACCGGTCGATATCGCGGTGATATCCCCGTCAACGGTCCCCTAATTGGGTTTACTGGACTTCATTGCGCCTCTGTGTTCGGCATTGTTGAAATCGCAACTCTCTTCATGGACCAGCTAAATCCAAATCCCAACGAACGAGATTTTGTGGGTATTACACCCCTCATATGGGCTGCTATATGCGGACAAGAGGGGGTAGCAAAGCTGCTTTTAGAAAGGCAGAATGTTAAACCCGACAAGCCTGATGGATACTTTCGTCGAACAGCCCTGTCATGGGCTGCTAGGAAGGGACACAAGGGGGTTGTGAGGCTGCTTCTTGGCCGGGCAACTTCCAAGCCAGGCAGGGCGTCCCAGGTGACCAAAATAGTCAGGCGAAAGAGCTATGTCGATCCAAACAGTCCAGACAAATACGGTCAAACGCCGATATTGTTAGCAGCTGAAGAAGGGCACGAAGAGGTCATAAAGATGCTGTTAAGAAGGAAGGACGTCAAACCCGATACCGCGGACGGATACGGTCGTACACCTCTCTTGTGGGCTTCCAGCAAAGGGCGAGAGGGAGTAGTGAAACTACTATTGGAACAAGATGATGTTGGTACCGATAGACCGGACAAAAGTGGCGAAACGCCCCTCTTGTCGGCTGCTGAGGACGGGTCTGAGGCAGTGGTGGGGTTGCTGTTGGGACAGAAAGACATCAACCCCAACAGAAGCGGAAAAGGCGGCCAGACACCACTCCTTTTGGCTTCTAGGAAGGGACATAATGGAGTAGTAAAGCTACTGTTGGAGCGGGAAGACGTCAACCCCAACACGCCAGACAATTATGGCCAAACACCACTCACTTGGGCTTCCCACAGTGGGAATGATGGAGTAGTGAAGCTACTATTGGGGCGGGAAGACGTCAACCCCAACATGCCAGACGATAATAGCCAAACACCGCTCACTTGGGCTGCCCAGAATGGGCATGATGGAGTAGTGGAGTTACTGTTGGGACGGAAAGACGTGGACCCTAATATGTCAAGCATTAGCGGCTCAACGCCACTCTCGTGGGCTGCCAGGAATGGGAATGATGGAGTAGTGAAGTTACTGTTGGAGCGAAAAGACGTCAACCGCGATATGCCAAGCGCTAATGACACAACACCCCTTGCGTGGGCCGCCAAGAATGGGAATGATGGAGTAGTGAAGCTGCTGCTAGGGCAGGAGGGCGTCAACCATAATATGCCAAACAATTATGGTCAAACACCGCTCGTATTGGCTGCCAAGAATGGGCATGATAGAGTAGTGAGACTACTGTTGGGATGGGAAGACGTCAACCCCAACATGTCAGACAATGATGACCAAACACCGCTCACTTGGGCTTCCAAGAATGGGAATGATGGAGTAGTGAAGTTACTGTTGGAACGGAAAGACGTAAATCGCGATATGCCAAGCATTAGCGGCACAACACCTCTCGCGTGGGCTGCTAGGAATGGGAATGATGGAGTAGTAAACCTACTGTTAAAAGACGAAGCCGTCGACCACAATATGCCAAACAACTATGGACAAACACCGCTCTCGTTGGCTGCCGAGAATGGGCGTGATGGAGCAGTAAGGCTACTGCTAGAACGGAAAGACGCCAATCCCAACACGCCAGACGACGATGGCCAAACGCCGCTCACGTTGGCCGCTGTGTATGGGCGCGATCGAGTAGTGGAGCTGCTGTTAGGGCATGAAGATGTCATCCCCGACATACCAGACAAGCATGGCCAGACACCACTTGCTTGGGCTGCCCGGAATGGGCATGATAGAGTAGTGGAGTTACTGTTGGAACGGAACGACGTCAACCCCGATCTTCCAAGCAAACGTGGCACAACACCACTCACGTTGGCTGCCCAGAATGGGCATGATGGAGTAGTGAGGTTACTTTTGGAACGGGAAGACGTCAACCCTGATACGCCAAGCACTAGCCTCTCAACTCCACTCTCGTGGGCCGCGGGGAATGGGCATGAAGGAGTAGTAAAGCTATTGTTGGAGCAGAAGAGCGTCAACCCCGATATGGAAAACAAGTATGGCCAAACACCCCTCTGGCGAGCTTCCAAGAATGGGCATCATGGAGTCGTGAAGCTACTGCAAGCCCACAAATCTGCAAACACCAAGGTTTAACTCCAACAGCCCAAACCCCTTTTCATGGTCCTCGAAGCCCACCATCTGCCTCGTTCTCCCCGTTCTCATACACCCTCATACATACACCTTCATATATACCGATGGCCGCCCCCCCAATCCCACAGATAATTTTCACCTCCCTCCCTTAAGTTTGCTACACGTTGCCTTCCCTCTATTTTACCCCCACCCCAGATTCTCATCCCCTAGCAGGCCAGCTCGATACTGTGTGTTGATGCGCCATTCTTATAGCCATAAAGTGAATTTTCACTCTAAATTTTGGGTTTTTTTATCTTTTACCTCCCTATAAAAACACGGCGTTTAGGTTTAGATTCGTTTCTGTTTCCTACTATAGATTCGGTGTTTATCCACTTTTCCTTTTTTCCTAAGTTACTCCTCTCTCCCCGTCAACAATACCTGTACGGTAACTTACGTTGCTGTGACTGGGGAATACTGAGATACGCCTGTGCACCGAAGGGGTATTTAGAAAAAGGGAGATAATAGTATTGCAATTTTCGTAGAAAAAAGATAAGAATTAAATATGAGATATTATTTTAGCAGCAAAGAAGCCAGAACGCATTTAGTGCTCTATATCGTATGTGATTTTTCTATGAGGGAGGGCTGTTGTACTCCCATTGTCCGTGGACAAAATTAACCACGCATCAACGAAGAGGGAAATTTTTCAGCCATGACATCAACACTCCACCAACCCCATTATGATTAAGGGCGCGTCTGGTTAGCACTTCAAACCTTCGTTTTGACCCCGATTATAGAGGTTTGCCCCAAAACTCTATTTTGATTTTGAGTGGCATGTCTGGTTGCCACAAAAGATTGAGAAACAAGATGTGATAATAATGTCAAAACAAAGGTTTCTGAAATATTGGAGACCAGTATTTCACAAACTCTCATTTCAGAACAGTGCGCATGCGCTACAATGACCCACAGCAAGCATCAATTTTTAGAATAAAAAAAAAAAAGAATTAAAATACAAGTGCCAGTATTGATCTCATAACAATTATTCTGATTTTTTTGAGCGACTTTTTTTGAAATGATCTTCTTGGTGACCTGACACTTCTTGGAGCTTGAAAATGCCCCATAATGGCAACTTGCGATTATTGCGGTTGCTCCTGTAGCTGCAACTCTCATTTTGTGATTATCAAGGTTTGAAAAACCGCGGACTACCAGACGCGCCCTAAAACTAAGAAAAAAAATCAAAAATGTAAGTATGGGGTAGAATACATAGTAAAAATTAATATTTAAGCTAAAGAAAGTTCTTTAGGTGATATTGAAAGTGCGAAGTGGGGAGGAGGGTTGAGTTACCTCGATCGTTGATGCGTGGTTAATTTTGTCCATGGACAATACTTTTGCTATTCTCCCTTAGCCTTCCTTGGATGACCAAGCTTTCACTAAGACATCTGCTTCACCAAACACAGGAGGACAAAAGTGCATGAGTTTTCGTGCAACGTAACCACCGCCAAAAAAATCGCCAAAAAAATCGCCCCAACACCGACAAGGCCAAATCCACCCTAGCGCCAGCAACACAACATACCGGCAAATGTTAAAGAAAGAATACTGATAAGGCTGCAGAGGCCTTGCCTTACCTTGTATAAACGTACTCTTCTAGGCCGAGAAATGGTGGAAATAGATGCACCGCAAAGCAAGTCTCCCCCAGAGAGCCAGTTAAGTTACCCGGCAGGCCCATCGACTGATATTTATGTGGTGAACCTTGGGCTCCAAATTCCTGGCCCGACCCCCATTTTTACCAGAATAAATTGCTAGTTGTAAGAGAGACTTGACTTAAGCGTGCAGAGACACTATGTAAATGGTTCATAGAGGCATGGTGGTGGTGATCGGTGCTTTGTGTGCTTTATTTTGGTGTTTTTTTTCGATGGTTGCACTGCGGAAAAACTCATGCACTTTTGTCCTCCGGTGTATCCGAAATTACTAAAGAAGCGACATTGAAACCACAAATCTTGTAGTACTTATCAAGACTGAGTGGATAGAGCTTAAGATGGCCGAACCTTTAGGTTCATCTTTAAACTTAAGCTAACCGGACATAAAAACAGCACTTATATACAGGATTTTTTATAATCAACTATTGTAGCTTACAGTGTCGCTTACCTCTCCGTGCTCTTTAACCCTCTCCATCTATCAGCCCACCCCACCACCCAGTTCAATAATCACTCACGTTGGAGCTTACGAAAACCCGTGTTACCCGCTGGGCACTGGAGTTGTAGCACCAAACTCCCCGTAGTCATATCTAATCCTATTTAGTCTTTCCCTTTTTGCCTTTAACTCCTAAACCTATAATTGACGAGAGTTTTTCTCCCTTGTCATATTTGTCCTATTTCACCCCGGGCTTCCAGGGTAAGTGTACGAGTATATACCCGGGCAAACAGCAGATTCCCAAACTAAATATACTACAACTCACTAAGAAAATATTTCGGTTCATCCAGTTGGTTTGCCTAGTATTGTGCCAAGAACGGTATTCCTACGCGACCTTACCCAAAAAATACGCTGCCCACTGCCCACGCCACCTACAATAACTGTAGCTTTCATTCCAAACTAACCCCCCGAAATGCTCCCACCAAGCACTCCACCCCACCACCCAACAGAATCCCGGCTACCTACTACTTGGCACATCCCAGTTCACCAATTCCCAACCTCCACTTTTAACCTCTGCCCTCCATCCTCCAAAGCCATAGTGTTCGAATAATACGGTACGTTACCGTACCTTACACGATTGATACCATACGGTAAATTACCGTAAATTACACTAGGAAGGAAAGATACCGGAAAACGGCATCTCCCCCTTGAGTTCTGATGTTAGGTAATCTTGTCTTCCATCGTATATGTTTACGTCAAGTTAAAGTAATCAACCCCCCCGCAAAGTATCGGCCAGGCCAGGCATTCTTGGCAAGATATGCGCCTGGCACTAAGATCCAAGATCATGATCTGACGCTTTATGACGGTCGGTAAACGGCGCCTGGTAAGTTTACCGTATGTTACCGTACGTTACCGTATCGTATCGTATGGTAACTTACTGTACCTTACCGTTCGAACCCTACAAAGCCACGAGTGACTACTCATGACCATGGTCGGAGGTCCGATCCAACACTATTAATAACTTATAGACAATAACTAGAAGGTTTAAAGAGATAAAACCTACCAGGCCAAACTACTTCTTAATATACAAGGGTTTTTTTTCTCCGGCTTAGACTCATGGCGGGGGGTATGTCGGTTCGGGGGGTATGTCGGGATCGCATCTACGCAGAGGATGTATGATTTAGTACTAAGTTAAATATCTCAACACCAGCAAGATCGTCGGTAATCAAGGTACAATTACTACTGAAGTCAACGAAACCTCCATGTAATGGCAATAAAAATATAAAAACCCAATCAAGGCCAAAGAAAAAAAGTCATCTTCAGTGAAAAGAAAAAAAAAGCAACCATGAAACAAATACAGAAACTCTTTAAATCCAATTTTGAAAGTTTCCATGTGAAACCTCTCTACCAGCTTGAAAATTAGACTCTACATGTACACCTTTCTTCCGCTTGTGAATTTCTACTTCTTCTTTCTTAACTCTTTCCTCCTCATCTCTTTTTCATTTTCTCTCAACAAGCAGATTACCATGTTCCAGGACTTGCGCACCAAGCACTTCAATATCCTTTCCTCGCTTCAAGGTTCCATTGGCTTAGGGGACTCCACGCTTGTCAGCAGTGTGAAGTTGTCTCTCAGCTGCTAAAGATGCTTGCAACCATCGTTCTCCCTCTTCAGCCATTGTTGTAGTAGCTGATTCTGCGTCGAGTGCAGTTTTGAATGCAGTCAAAAGTGAGCGGAGCTTGTGGGAGCCGGGACTAGTGGTAGTAAGATCAAGCGCTTCTTAGTAGAGCTGCTGGCGGTGATGGGGAGTAGTAGGAGGAGAACACGTATACTCGAGTAGCTCTTGTTCTGGTAGGCGGTTTGAAACAAGTTCAGGAGTAGTAGGACGATGGAATGGTGAGGGTGTAAATGCGGCCTCAGGTGGCTCTCGATATAAACTAAGGATTTCTGTTGGGTTAATGGGAACAAGGTCACATTTCCGAAACCCTGTACATGCGTTCTGTGCTGTACATCCTTTTGCTCTAGCAATAGCTAGAATATGTGGGAAAGTTTCTTTTTTCACAACTTGCTGATGCTGTTACACTTCTTCCTCGTATGCTGAGCTCAGGGAAGAAAAAACACCTACATCCAATGGTTGTGTATGGTGTGAGCTGTGGGATGGTAAGCAAAAGACGATAATTCGGTGCACTAATAAATACTCAATTACATTGTAATCAAGGTGAGCCTCAAAACCGTCATATATGAGCATACACCATTGCACATTGTCACTAATCATTTTTTAGTCGTGATACTTGTATGTAAAATAATTAAAGAACCTGAGTGAAAATATACCATGGTCTAGTTGATGGCTCAAAGACTTGAACAAGATATTCCATCATAAGGCTATGATTATTGTAGCCTTTATTTGAATACCCATACCAATAGTTTTCTTGTGTTTCATCCTAATACCACTCACAAAGATGACCAGCAACACTCTTCCAAATAATTACCAGGACCAAAAATGTACAAGTAGCAGAACAGCTTTCCAAGACAGTACAAGATTCACAGTTCGTTTGCTCCTTGTATGTAGGTTCCTTTGTCGCTTTAGCCACAATTGTTTGTTTTTTAGCTCCGATTCCCATCCGAAATGGTTTCTCATCAAGATTCTATATATCCTGCTATTTATTATGTTCATCCATCTTCTACTTTTTACATGCGTGGTGGAACTAGTTGTTAACCTTTTTTAGTAAGTGATAATTGAATATATTTAAAAAAGGCTTATACCTTTGTGTAAAAGTCATTCATTAAATGACAGTCCTCTGCATTATAGCGTAACTTATCCTTATTTTTTGCGGAAACAAATTCAAGTTGATTCAAATGTTGTGACCGAAATCCATAAAACCAATCTTTCTCTAGTCTTTTGTTTTCCTTTCTTTGTACATCTTCCTTAGTCTCTGGATTTGTGGAATGGAGTATTGCTTCTGCCAAAAGTGTGACCTGGATCTGGTCGGCAGGTATATTCCACTCATTGAGATAAAGGAGTCAGTTCACCAGCGCCGTTTCTTGACCTTCAGTAAGTCGTTGCATATTTTTCCACTGTTCGGTACCCGTCATTTTGGAGTCTCCACGTATATGTCGCTGTAATGTGTCTTCATTAACTGAATACAGTCGCGCGATCGGAGCACCTCTTGGATTTGGAATTTGCTTATTAGTAGTTACTCTCTTTCTTTCTACTTCCCTCTTTTTTGCATGCCATGAAGCCAAAGCCAAATTCAACCGTTCGTCCTCAGTATACTCGTGATTTGAGTCCAACAAAGGGCTAAGATCAAGCTCCAAATCTAATACGATGGACGGAGAATTTTGAATAGAGGGAGAGAAAGGTCTAGACAATTGAGACATATTCAAATAATTTTTCTTGGTAGGTTGTGATGGGATCTGGTAACTTTGAGAGTCGATAGATGTCGTTGTCACATTTTGTTCATTCCTTTTACTTATTGTATTTAAACAGAATGACGTCAAATGCCAATTCTAGTTCCTACACATATGGTGTATGTTGCATCCCGACATACCGCCCGAACCGACATACCCCCCACCATGAGTCTAGTGTTTCAAGCAAGGAAAATCAAAAGAGAAAAGGTGAAAATGTAGGCAAGAGTGGAGCTAGTGACATAATCTCCGGGCTTGGGGCGAGATCGCACCTCCGGAAGTGGGAACTAGTAGAACAGCAAGTCCGAAAATACTACAAAATTGATAAAGCTGTTCCTAGGAGGCCCAAACACACTTAGTAAGGGTATTCAAAGTTAGGAACAGAAAATGGCAGTTGAAGACTAGAAGGAAAAAAAGGTTCTTGGCCTGCATGTGCTATGTGAGCTGGAGGGCCAATAGATAGCTTGAATGGAAAAGGTTGGGAGTTCAAACTTTGAGTAACCTGGATTGTGTTGGAGAGAAGGTGAAAAGTAGTCTGATAAGCTCAAAAGCAATATGTGTGAAAAATAGAAGTAGGAAATTTTCAAGGTGGCGAAAATTGCAGTAAATCAGAGACACTCTGAATATCCATTTCTCGCATATCCCCTGCTACAATGCCACGGCAGACATACAAAAATCAAGTTCAAAAAGATATCTGCGCTTTGCTAGAAGCATCATCGCTTCTAACTCGAAGAGGATGAACAGAATGAAGATAGGACGAAGGTTGGTGAGGAAGAGATCATTGATGAGGATATTTATGAGATCTGCGAAGTACTAGCGATAGCACTTCCGCATATTCGATATCTGGCACCTCGCATGCCACTTCCACGAGGGCATGACTTTTCAGCACGCGTGAGTAAAATTTCTTTATCTTCTCTTAATATATAGTTTCTAGTTAGCAGCATTCTAAAAGCAAATTAGATTCAGCAAATGCCAGCGGATAGGTTTCTATCCTTTTTCGCCTTAGTCCTCCTGCCTTTATCACTCTTGAGTCCCTTATTCGTACAGATAGGATATTTCAGAATAATTCATTGAACCAGCAAGCTACTCCTGCTATTCAACTTGCATGTGCCTTATTCCATTTTGGTCAATATGGCAACTCCACCGTTCAGGCAGCTGAGCAGCTTGGAATTGGGGAAGGGACAACAAGACTGTATATATATAGGACAACAATTGCCCTATTAAGACTGCTGCCACGCTACCTGATTTGGCCTGGTAAAGGCACTCAATCCTATCGAGAGATGCGAAGCAGAATTGAAAACTACAGTGATTTTACAGCGTGTATTGGCTTCGTGGATGGATGCGATATTAATCTTCAATATGCACCTTCCTATCATGGAGAAACCTATATGAATCGGAAAAAAAAGTTATGCAATCAATATTCAAGGAATATGCAATGCAGACCGCTGATTCACCTATGTCTTCTCTGGATTTCCTGCTTTGGTCGGGGACCCTTCCGTTTTTGCTACTACCGATTTCTTCTGCTACCCGCATCTATTCCTTGCTAAGCCTGACGAATATATCCTAGGCGATAAGATATACAGAATTACCCGAAGATGCGTAACACCATATAAAGATCCTTTAGAAAGGCAGGAAGCAGGCGGATATAGGTGGTTTAATTGGAGGCATGCTCCTGCCAGGGTAAAGATTGAGCATTCCTTTGGCATTCTGAAAAATCAGTTTTGTTTACTTCAATGCTTGCCCATAAAGATTAAATCTCCACAAGATCATTATCGGGCTGTGGGTTGGATAATGGCCTGCCTAGTTTTACATAATTTCTGTCATGAACTGAAAGAGGATGAAACAAGCTATTATGAACCAGCAGTACGAATTGTAAATGAGGAAGAAGAAATTAATAACGTTGATCAAGCTTTAAGCTTATTGGCAGAATGGCAAGTAGGCAATGAATGAAGGGATCGTATACGGGAACATTTGTATAATAACAGACTTGACGATTATTAGCACTATTTTCTATTCAACCCATGCCTTCACTTCTCTATTCAATTCCCTATTTCTATCTACATTCATTCTTTCCCATCTTATCACTTTCTTTCCTTTCTTCCTTCTTCCCTACTTTCTTACTATATTATCTTCATTCTCTCTTTTATTTGTTTCTTCTTTTGTTCTTCAATTTTTTTCGTTCATTGATTGATTCATTCATATAAGCATTTGTTCCTTCCTTCATTCCCTCCTTCCTTCCTTCCTTCCTTCCTTCCTTCCTTCCTTCCTTCCTTCCTTCCTTCCTTCCTTCCTTCATTCCTTCATTCCTTCATTCTTTCATTCTTTCATTCTTTCATTCTTTCGTTTGTTGGTTCTTTTGTTGGTTCTTTCTTCATTCTTTCATTCCTTCTTTCGTTCGTTCCTTCATTCTTTCTTTCGTTGTTTCTTTCTTTCTTTCTTTCTTTCGTTCTTTCATTCATTCTTTCGTTCGTTCATTCGTTCATTCATTCATTCGCTCGTTCATTGGTTCGTTAATTCGTTCTTTCGTTCTTTGGTTCGTTCTTTCTTTCGTTCGTTTGTTCTTTTGTTCTTTCGTTTGTTCAATCGTTTGTTCTTTCTTTCTTTCCTTCATTGGTTCATTGGTTCGTTCTTTCGTTTCTTCTTTTGTTCTTGCTTTCTTTTGTTCTTGCTTTTGTTCTTCTATCTTTTGTTCTTATCTTCGTTTGTTCACTTGGTTGTTCTCTTCTTCAAGGGTTCCTCTATTGGTTACTCGTTGGTTGGTTAGTTGGTTGATTTGTTGATTTTGGTTCGTATTTCCTTCCTGGTTTGATGTAGAGTCTCTTTGTGAAGTTGGCATTTGAGCTGGAACAGGGTGAGCAAGATTTCTCATCATTGTTTGAAACTGTAAGCTTTGTAGTTCTAGTTGACGCTCCTCTCGTTTGGCTTTCGCTGCTTCCAACTGCAGGTGTTCTCGCTCAATCATAAGTTCTTGTTCACCTAAATTTCCCTGCTGCTCCAGCTGCTGTGTAAGGAAATCATACTTCTTCTCTGAGAGTATACTAATTGCATCTCCTAAGGTGGTAGCAGCTTTTCTTTTTGGAGGTCGTAAATCATCATCCGAGTCTTCAGCTGGCTGTGGAATCCTCCGCTTCGATGAGGCAGTTTGTAAAGGTTGAAAGACAGCGTTGCTACTATGAGAAGTTTGCTCATTTCTGGCTTCACGAGGAATAGGAGTCATGGGTGGAGGATCTACTGCTCCTGCTTGTGGCGAGGCAGAATCATCTCTGCGTTCGAGAGGCGGTATTGTAGACTGCAGCGGATACACAGACACTGTTAGAGAAGAGGAGCTAAGCTGGAATATTAAGGATTGAGATTCTACCTGAGTCGCATCTGCCTGCAGCAAAGTTTCTGGTACAGCTGAAGGTACTGGTACTGGAACTGAGGTATTTGATTCAGAGTAGATTCTGGTTTGAGACTCTGGTTGGGAGCTTATTGGAAGTTCTAATTGATGTGAACTGTCAAATGGAAAGCTCAGCTGCGTGGCAATCTGAGGTCCTGGTGTTATACCCACTGCCAGTGGTGCCAGTGAGACTTCTGATTGTAACTGATGCTAAATTATGCATATCAGTTGATATTTGCACCTATCAGAATCTGTAGCAGGAAGAAAGAATACTTCTTGTATTGCCAGAGTCGGCATATTGTCCCTCCAATTCCCTGATCTCATATCAGCTGTCGTTAAATGAGAACCAGCAGAAGCAGAATCCCCGCTCACTTCCAACACTGAAATTAGTGCTGACGCCGCTGCTCTTGTTCCACCCAAAGAGCTGCCTTGGTCAAAGGATATTAGTGGTCGCACATTGGGTCTCGAACCCCATACTTCCTCCAAGCGAAAAAAGAATGGACACTTTTTCTCCAATACCACTATTTTACAATAATCCATATATATTAGTTTCATCATAACTATAGAATTTCAAATTCTTTGTATGTAAAACTCAAAGAACAATAAAAACTATAATAGAATAGGAGAATCCTCTTACCGTGTATTGAGCTCTCACTATTTCGTAAACTTTCTTCACCCAAACCCCAGCCGGAACTATTTGCTAATTGTACGGTATCCCGATGTGCTCGCTTCAAATTATCAAATTTGTAAGTCACCTGTGATTCGGTTCGGGTTGGGATTAAGGCTGCGATAAACTTCAACCAGGAGCTTTTCTTTTTACCAGACCCCTTCTGAGTTCTCCGTAGGTTTATCGGCTCCTCCAGCCATGAAACAATTTTTTCTGTTTCCTCTAAACTCCAGTCACCGGTATTCTTGTGTATCGTGGTCATGGTTGTTCTTCCTTGAGGTTCGCTTTGGCTAAGATTTGTATCACATCATGTAAATATGATTAATGGATATGACGACATAGTTATGTCCTTTCCTGTTCAACTTACCATCTACCGAGCTCTCAACCACAAGCATCTACAAATATTCCTGTTACATATAGTTTTGTTAAACTAACCTTATTCAGCAAGTAGCGCCTACACTTATGCACCTTTCAACTCCCAAGTTTTCAACAGAATTTTCCATTCATCAACTCTGAATATCCTTAGTAGAAAGGTTTTGCGCGTCTTGTTCCGGTGTTTGGTCCGCTGTTGCTAGCGTCGCTGTCAGTCGGTGGTCCCGGTTACAAATTCTCATCCTTGGTAGTGCCGGGCTAAAAAGTCTATGGAGTGCACATCATTCACCATTCTACTCATTTCCTATTGTAGAGATAAGCTCGCGCCGGGAGCTATGCCTGTTTGGGGGCTATGTCGGGAGCACAGATACGCAGAGGAAGTATCCCTTAGTCCGTCGGGTGCTGCGCCCAAGAAATCTAGTTAAGAAAAGATCGAGATCTAGAGTGTAACCTTCCTTAACTAGAAACAAATTAACGAGATCGGGAAAGTATCCTTCCCTAACTGGATGTAAATTACTTGGCTTTTAAACTAAGACCTCTAGCACAGATTTCTTGGGCGCAGCGACGGACTAAGGGATACTTCAGTACAGACCCGAATGCTCAGAGTGAAGTTGAACGCTAATTCTAGTTCCTACGCTCACTGTGTATGTCTCTTCCCGATATTACCTCCTAACTGACATAGGCCCTGACGCGGGTTTACCGCATTATTTGGTTAAGCTGGAAATGGTGCCAGAGCGGTGAGATAAATTGTGGCTCAATAGGCGAGTGAGACTAAATCCCTAACCGTGCCAAGGCCACTGTTGACTAAATTCTCGTGCCCCAACATGCATCCGTGGCAGCGTTGTGGATGGTGGAAATGTGCGATGGCAATAGAAGATCGGAATCAAACGAAGGGATGGCGTAATTTTGAGGGGCAGGCGAATATAAAAAAGTGAGCCAGTGATAGTTAAGTAACTGATTAATCTTGGTCAACCTTCCATATTTTTCATAACCTAATGCCTCATTGGCTCAAAATTCTATTTACTACTCCAAGATCTCCGGTGTTGGTAGTCTTTGTCACAAGAAGGTTGGGCGATTCCTGGGTGAGGCTGAGTATCCACAGAGCCATGTAGGTGGCACGCGGTTGACAAAAAAACTGTCGCACACAAATCCAGACCATCATCGCAACCACAATTACACCTCACATTGTACCGAGAACTTTCGCTTTTCGAGGAGTATCATAATGAGAATTAGGCTCATGATTCGCTCTCCTTTTTTCTGTTTTTCTAGTGGCCATTGTTCTAATGTTTGGGCGTGTATTCGTGGTATGTTGACGAGGTAATTTGGCGAGGTTGCCGTTGCAATGATGGTCTGGGGTTTGTGTGCGACAGTTTTTTTGTCAACCGCGCGGGTGGTAACTCGCTTTTCTATCTACTTTGGCAATAGCGCCATTCCGAATAACCAGTTTATGCGGGAGGGTATGCGAGACCGGGTAAGGCCGGCACCAGGCACCCTCAGCAAGGCTTGGCATGTCTTGAAACCAAATTTCTTTACCAATCAGCCAAAAGCACACACAAATATTTGCCAAGCCTGGCTGAAGGTGCTCCCTCCCTGAGCACTCTCTCTGGTTTTCCGCATAATCTGGTGAGACTCGTTATCGCGCTCCGGGTCAGAATAAGGTCTGAGTCAGGATTTCTCACAAAGCAACCCCTCCCGGTTAGTTGTTTCCTTGAAATGGAGGACAAATGTCGCAGAAACAACGCCCCAAAGTAAATATTTGTGAAAATTCTACCCCTAAAGGCTACTCCCTGCTCAAAGGACCTCGTGTATATCGCCACACTTTCTTTTGACCTCTTGGCCTGGAAACGAGTTTTACCAGATTATGCGGTATCATGATGACCCCCCCACTTTCCAACTTCGACGAACCGAGCACCACAACTCATCACTTAATCCTCTACGACATTGCTGCTAACGGGAAAATGTCGCACTCTCACCTCAGTGATGCTAACAACTCCCCCAACACTCCTCAGTACATAAACAACACGGGTTGCTTTAATAATGTGTGGAACGTGAACGTGGGTGTGACAGACGAGAGGGCTGATATTCTAGCGTGGCTATCCCCAACCGAGCCCCGCATCCGACATCAACACATTCGAACCCGGCGGGCCGACAATGTGGGGGAATGGTTGGTGCAAACGGACGAATTTCAAGGGTGGTGCCAAGGTGCCCAACAGGGGGGATCTGAGCCAGCGACTTTGATTTGCTGGGGTGATCCGGCAGTCGGGAAGACCTATATTAGGTGAGAGACAATCCTCGGGGGAAAAACTAGATGATGGCAGAGCTGATAAGCAGCGATGCCAGTTCACTTGTTGTAGACAAGTTATGCGATAAGGCCAAAGAGGAAAATATAGTTGTCGCATGTTTCTACGTTGATTTCGCGGCGCGGGAGGAGCAGTCTCCGGCCAACATGCTCGGCTCACTATTGAAACAGATTGTCGGTGGATTGGAAAGGATCCCGGACGAGATATGTCGAGCGTTTCACGATCACAAAAAAATGATTGGTGGAAGGGGGCTACAGGTGCCGGAGATTGTAAGGATGCTGCAGACTGTCACATCGCTACGGCGGACATTTATATGTGTTGATGCTCTGGACGAGTGCGCAGAAGGACATCAGTCTGGAGTGTTAGATTCGTTGAGACAAATCCTCGAGAAGTCCACAAACACGCGGATATTTCTGACTGCAAGACGGCACATCCGGGGCGAGATGGAAAGACACCTTGGCGCGAGAGCAGCAGTTTTATGTATAAAACCTAGCAATGATGACATCGTGGGATATATCCGAATGAGATTGAGTAAGGACAGATGTCGAGACGCAATGGATAGTGGTCTGGAGGCCGAAATGATCAAAAGCATTGCCGAGAATATTCCCGAAACGTAAGTGCGTCACATGATTGAAATATCGCTTTTACATTCTTCGCTAACATACCAATCTAGATTTCTACTGATTTCCCTAACCATAGATGCTATCCTTGGGGAAACCACACCCTATTGCAGGCGGCAAAAGCTAAAGGCAATCACACAGGGCTTGGATCTGAAGGGCGTGTATGGTGCGACACTTCAACGGATAAGGGGGCAGGGTGGGGAGAAAGCAAGGCTCGGGATGAGAGCTCTGATGTGGATCTCGCATTCGGAAAGGCTATTACAACTCGATGAGCTTTTCCACGCCCTAGCGATCGAGACAGGATCTACGGAGCTGAATTCTGAAAGGATTCCCTCGGTGGAGACATTGTTGAGCTGTTGCTTGGGGCTTGTTGTCATTGATAAGGAGGCTATGACTGTGCGCTTGATCCATTTTACTCTCCAGGAGTACCTTCATACCTGCCCCGACTTTTTTAGTGCAACTCACTCGATAATGGCGGAAACATGCCTGACATACCTCAATTTCACAACAATTAATGAGATTCCTCCCACGCTCCCTGCCCCGTCTCAGTCGACTCCCTTCCTCAAATATTCTTCCCTATATTGGGGTGCCCATGCCAGAAGAGATGCTTCAGGGGACGTGGTATCGCTTGCGCTTGAGCTTTTTAGCCAAATTGAAAGTCATATATCAACTAAGTTACTTCTAGTGGATCTTATACCGAGGACCGGTCGATATCACCGTGATATCCCCGTCAACGGTCCCCTGATTGGGTTTACCGGATTACATTGCGCCTCAGTTTTCGGCATTGTTGAAATCACAACTGCTCTCCTGGACTACCCAGATCCCAATCCCAATGGGACAGACTTTCTAGGCATTACGCCGCTTATATGGGCTGCTATATGTGGACAAGTTGGGGTGGCAAGGCTGCTATTGGAACGGCAGAATGTCAAACCCGACAAGCCAGATGAATACTACGGTCGAACAGCTCTGTCATGGGCTGCTAGGAAGGGGCACGAGGGGGTTGCGGGGCTGCTTCTTGGTCGAGCAACTTCCAAGTCCAATGAGACTGATAGTTGGTGGGGCAGGACGCCCCAGGTGATGAATATGGTCCGGCGAAAGAGCTACGTCAACCCAAACACTCCAGACAAATACGGTCAAACGCCAATATTGTTGGCGGCTGAAGATGGGCACGAAGAGATGGTGAAGCTACTATTGGGAAGGAAGGACGTCAAACCTGATACGGCGGACGGATACGGTCGTACACCTCTCTTGTGGGCTTCTAGCAAAAGGCGTGAGGGAGTAGTAAAATTGCTATTAGAACGTGAAGATATTGCTATCGATAGGCCGGATAAAAGTGGTGAAACGCCACTGCTGTCGGCTGCTGAGGACGGGTCTCAGGCAATGGTGGAGCTACTATTGGGACGAAAAGGCATCAACCCCAACACACGCAACAGAGCTGGCCAGACGCCACTCTCATTAGCTTCCAAGAGGGGGCATGATGGCGTAGTGAAAGTACTATTAGAACGGGAAGACGTTAACGCCGATATGCCAGACAATGATGGCAGAACACCGCTCTCGTGGGCTGCCGGGAATGGGCATGTTGGAGTTGTGATGTTACTGTTGAGACGGGAAAATGCCAACCCTGATATGTTAGATAAGTGTGGCCGAACGCCGCTCTCGTTGGCCGCCGTGAATGGATGTGAAGGAGTAGTGGAGCTACTTTTGGGACGACAAGACGTCAACCCCAATATTCCAGATAATGATCGCCGAACGCCCCTCTCTGTGGCCGCTTTGAATGGGTGTGATGGAGTAGTGGAATTACTATTGGGGCGGGGTGACGTCAACCCCAATATGCTAGACAAGCATGGCCTCGCACCGCTTTCTCTAGCTGCCGGGAATGGGCGTGATGGAGTTGTGAAGCTACTGTTGGGGCGAGAAGACGTCAACCCCAATATGCTGGGCAAGTACGGTCTAACACCGCTCTCGCTAGCTGCCATGAATGGATGTGATGGAGCAGTGAAGCTGTTATTGGGACGGGAAGACATCAATCCCGATATGCCAGACAATGATGGCCAAACGCCCCTCTCGTGGGCTGCCGCGAATGGACGTCGCCGTGTAGTGAAGTTGCTATTGAGACGGGAAGACGTCAACCCCGATATGCCAAACAAGTATGGCCGTACACCCATCTGGCAGGCTACCAAGAATGGGCATGATGGAGTAGTGAAACTACTACAAGCCCGCAAATCTGCAAGCCCCAACACGACCTACCCCTACAGCCCAACACTTTCCAAATTCCCATAATCCTCAAAATCCTCCATCCACTGCTCTCTCCCCATTTCCATAGACACCCTGATAGATACCGATAGCCACTCCCTCTTCCTCCAGATTAATTTCATCTCCCTCTCTTTAGTATGCAACAACCTCAGGAACACCGCTGTCTTCATTTTACCTCGCCCCCCCCCAGATTTTGATCTTCCGGTAGCACAGCTCGGCATCGGGTGTCGATGCGCCATTCTTGTAGCCATAACGGGGATGTTCAATCTGCATTTCAGTTTTCGTTCTCTTCCCCCCTTATAACAGCACAGTGTTTAGGTTTAGATTCGTCTCTGTTTCATACTTATAGATTATGGCTTTATCTACTATTCCTTTTTCCTAAGTTATTCCTCTCTCCTCTACCAACAATCTATGTACAGTAACTTACTTTGAGTATTCCTTCACCTTATTCGTGATTATTGAAGAAGCGAGATCTAAACTATGACCTCGTGATACCTACCGGGGCTGAGGGGATGGAGCTTCAGATGGCCGAACCTCTATATTAATTCCTAGACTGCAGTTAACCGGATATAGAAACAGCGCTCGGGTAAAACGGTTAGTTGTGACAACCCCGTATATAAGGTATTTCTTACCTCTCCGACATTCTTTAACTACCTTAGTCCATTTATCTATGCCCACCGTAATTATTTACTTATGTTGGAGTCTAAGAAAACCCTTGTTATAAGGTGGGCGCTTCGGCGATGGCCCTATATTCCCTGCAATCCCCACTTATAATATCTAGTCCTATTTCATCTTCCTTCTCGCCTTTAACTCCTAGAGCCATTCTTCCTTACAGTGCTTTTCTCCCCCTATCTCATTTGTCTCGTCTTCATTTCGGGCTTTCGGGATAAGTGCATATACATGGGTAGGTAGCGGATTCCCCCCCCAAAATATGCTATCAAGCCTCGCAATCGGGTTCTAGGCATTTGGGCCGGCCCAGGCGGACCAAGAAAAAGTCTAAGAAAACCCTTTCCTTATCAAGTCACGCGATATCGCATTTCTCTCTTGGTTTCAACCAAAATCGTTGTAAAAAGGCTAGGACTAGCGTCATACCCGAGCAAGTCCCGAGTTGAGCAATTTCCAAACCCAGCGTTTTCATTACCCCTTTTATTTATACAGCTTAATTTTAATTCTACAAAGGTCATCTCTTTTAGGTGTTATTTGGGGATATCAGAGGCAGCCACTCTCTTCGGCACAAGACCCTTCCATTATGCTGAACATTCAAGACGATATCAATGAACTCTCCTCCGTTTTCCCCCCTATCTCAGCTCTTCTAGAAGTTCCCCTCCGATCTCCCTCGACGACGCGACCGATATATCTCCTATCAAATTTAATGATGATGATACAAATCATATTTCCACTCCCATCCAGCAGCAAAAGCGAAAATAGTCAACATGTTCATAAGTATGGGGTAAACCTGATCTGTAGAAATTCTAGGGATTAAATATGAATACTAACTACTCCCTCACTAGTATTGATCCTTTGTGAACGCTAATTTTATCTACTGTAGGTACTACCAACGCTTTCAGGGATTGTATATATACGCCAGCAAATCGCGAATTCCCGAAACAAATATACCACAACTCAGCTAGAAAAAATTACCTTCGATCCAATAGGTCAACTGAGGATTATGTAGAGCACGGTATTCCTACATAACTCTGCACTAGTAACACCCTACCTACCGCCTGCAACTGCCCAACCCCGAGCTAGCTTACCCCAACATAAAAACCTACAAAATACCGAGACCAGACACTACACGCCAACACCAAGCAGAACCCAACTGTCTACAACCCAACCCACCCATTCCCAACCTCCCACTTCGCCTTCCTTTCTCTGTTGGAAATTGCGGTTGGATGGCCGCACTTGATGCGGGGATGCGGGATGTGCCCGCACTTCAAGGCCGCACGCTTACGCGTACGCACTAGCCAAGGGATGGAAACACTTCCACACGCTTCTTTTTCTTTCCTTCCTATCCCCTTTATTTCTTCTCCTTTCTCTCTCTCTCAACTTCTCTCCTCAAGTTATCCCTTTCATCTAGTTATCACAATCAATTATGATTTTCATCTCAGCTCAATACAAACTTTATGTCTCCGCTTAAGCCATTCCTCTCCGCTGCAACCCAGACCGTTGATCATTACCTCCGCATCGAATATTTTCAACATTCTCCTCTTACAAACCCTCGAGTGACCACTCATGACTCCGACAAAAGTCCAATCCAACGGCGGTTCAAAACTGATGGAGCCTAGAGGAAAGCACGAAGGAACGAACAAAAGTGCGATCGCAATAGACTCTAGAAGGAATGACCGAAGATGGGGAAAACGCTCTCTAAGATGCTCTCGCGCGCTCTCTCACACTATCTAAAGACAGGCTAGGAGATATATATCTCGGTGGAACTAAAAACACCCCCGAAACTCAAGGGACTCAAAAGAAACACATGCGACCAAAGTCCCTAACAATCTGGAATCATCCTGATATCTCATGATCCTCCGCGATCCGCAGAGCCTCAGCCCTAACAATGCGCAAACTACCGTATGCCTAATGGC
>QOVD01000985.1:0-11533 GCA_003521225.1 Tuber microsphaerosporum
AGGGGGAGGGGTTGGAAGTGTTGGATGACGAGTGATCTGTCTCCTTTCCTTTGTTTCGGGGGTGGTGGATGAGCGGTTGAAGGAAGTGAGTGGTATTGAGGTTGTGTAGTTGGTTATTGCTGTTGGATACTTTGTTTGGTGGTCAAGTAGTCCGTTCCCTACACCAATAAAATATTAATAGCATGTTGAGATTTGCATCCACACTTCTAGGTTTCCCAAATTCCCACACCCCAACAGTACTCTAAACCCACAGCTCACAGAATCCCCACACTCAGTTCCCAGGAACCAGGGGCTGGTGAGTGCAGAGTGGACAGCAAGGTGGAGATTGGCCCGAGAGAGAGAGCCCAATCCATCCACCTAGAAGCCACCCGATTTAATACTTTTACTACTACTACATTGACCAAACGCTTTTTCTTTGAAATACCACAAATCGCCAACATCTTCGTCTCTGTTCCTGGATAACATCACGGGGATCCCGACAACCCCCCAGCCCCGGCTAATTCATTAATACCATATCTTTACGCTACTAGACATGGATAACTGTAACTAAAAGGCTCTTTCCTGATATTCCTATGCAAGGCTGTATAAACCAAAGTCTTAAGTTACGTGATACCCCGGACATCGTGGAATAAATCACAAGAACTTACTAGGGAAGCCAGTACTATGAGGTCACTATTATAATATACAGGTATTCCATGCTGGAGCTCCCAAGTTGAAGCCCCAATCCCTTTCCAAAAATTCATCCAAGTATCACAACAAAGAGCAGGAATTGGGTGTGCAATCAGTGCGAAGAATCCGGCCATAGCCGGGATGGGCTAACTAACCCCCTTCTAAACAACCCAGGATACATACATGTCTCATATCAGTCGGATACCCTCCCCCAGTGGAAGTGTATGGATGGTATTATAAGCTAACATCACACGATAAACCAAGCCACATCACCCCGCTTCTTTTCAACTCTACTCACAAAAAGTTTATAAACCCCCCCGATACTCCATGATACAAACCCCTTCATCCATCCAACATTTCGGACCGAATACCATCGCCCAGACTACAATTACACAATCAGTCAACAACGGCGACGACAATGCCCACTGCGGCAACATAATAAGTAGTTTCAACACCAACAGGTTCTATAAGTCCGACGAAGATGCACAGATTATGCGATGGCTCTCACCACTGGAGCCAAATAACAGGCATCAAGACGTGCGCACTGGCTGGCCCGGCAGTTGTCGGGGGTTGGGTTTTGGAAACAAGCGAGTTTCGGGAGCGGAGGGGAGGTGAAGGTGGAGCCGATATATAATTGTCTTATCCCCTCCGGGAATCCGGGAGTGGGAAAGACATATCTAAAATACACGGCGGGGGGTCTTCCCTGAAAGAAGTGGATACCGGTATTGCTGACGGCGAGAAATGCTAGTTCCCTAGTGATCGATGGCCTGTTGCGATCGGGTAAAGGAAGACGATGATATCGCGGTTGCAGGTTTATACTACGACTTCCTTGATCAGCAAGAGTAGACAATCACCATCATGATGAGAGGAGGAAGGACTTACCTACCAAGCGGGCATTAGATGTGGAGGGAGGAAAGAGGTGATGTGGAAAAGCGATTCCGGCAGTGGTTCCAATAGCCAGTCCCCCGAGACTTCCGAACCGGCCAGTGCGCACGTCTTGATACCTGTTATTTGGCTCCAGTGGTGAGAGCCAACGCATAATCTGTGCACCCTCATCGGAGATACAAAACTTATCAGTGGTGAAAATACTTATTATGCTGCCGCACTGGACACTGTCGTCGCTGTAGTGGGCTGAGTGTGCATTCGTAATCTCGACCATAGTATTCTGTCCTAAAGGTTGTCTGGGTGTAGAAATGGTAACGGTAATTTGGAGGGGTATCGCGGGGTTTTATAAACTTTCTGTTGAGCGGGGCTAGGAAAAAAAAAAAAAGCGGGGCGATGTGGCCCGTAGTGTGACATTACCACTCAATTATCGTTCCTCCACCCGAGGATAGTAGATTACTAATATGATATATGTGGCTGTATTTACCTCAACCTAAAAACACCCACACGTATGTATGATAGTTCATCCACAACATCCGCTAAGCCTCTAGACCAAGCCCAGTTCGGGTATCATGAGCCGACGAAAGGACAGAAGCGAATAAAGACAAAACTATAGATACCGGATGAACCTCCGGCCTCATAATTAATCAATTCGACATTCGCTAATCATTCGACGAGCGGGGGAGGCTGTAGCGGCACTGGCTCCCTCCCTTGTTCTAAGGCCTCATGAAAACCGAAGGGCTCACTCTCCGATAGGCTAACCTCCGGCATAACTTTACTTCACGGCACATCTCCCGCAATAATACGATGAGGGGTTGGGGGTGAAAAGTTGGATAAGATCCTGGAAAAAAATGTGTTTTTCTAATTTAACCGTTTCACCAGAATCAGGCTGTGGCAAGTAATGTATTCTAATCATGAATAAAACCCCCCCTAGGGGGGTAATCTGCCTTGGCCGCTCCCGTACTAGATGCGAATGAAACGATCGAATGCTGGAAGTTTAGTGTTCCTTCCACCGACGACCCCAAAGGCCAACCAGGCTGGGAATTCCAGGAAAAAATATCTACTAAATTTATGATACTATCAAACCCACTTGTCCCAAAATATGCTTCATCCTACACACAAAACCTTCTCGCTCAGAACCACCATTCACAAGCATGGCGAGCAAAAAAAGAACCACAAGAGAGTTCAGCATCCGGGATTCCCACATGGTCACCCACTGTAGTACTAACCGGACGATACGATGCTTGTTTACCGCAGAGCGGACGGGATGCGAAATTTTCATCGTTCTATGGCCGAACACGTTAGTTGTTTCTTCTTTCAACATTTATAAGTCAAGGGGTCAGGGACATGGTTTATCACTCGTATTGTGGTTTCGCATCTTGTGTTTGTATATGGTTTCTTTCTCCTCGGAAATGCTTCTTTCAGATCTCTACCTCTTTTAAAGCCAGGTCCTAGTTAGGGCTAGTAGGTGTTCTCTTTTATTATTCTTTTTACTCTTCCTATGTGGTTTCTTTAAAGATCTTGGTTTTCTTGATTTCTTGTTGTGGGAATTGACGGATCCCAGTGGTAATGGCAGGACTGAGCCGCTCCACCATATAACTAGGCTACATCTCTCTTGTTATTCACATGAACATCGTTTTTCCTAATTAATAATCTTGGCCGTTATCTATTACTACTTCCCTGTCCAAGGGGTCGCACATTGCTATATCCTGTGTTGGTGTTCTGGCTGTGTTAGGGCTAGACTAGATGGCGGATGGCAGGGTGCGAAAATACGTTGACATTTTAGTCCCGATAAACGCTAAAATCTGAAAAATGCCAATCTATTTTTGCCCCCTGCTATATTGTGAATGGTGTGCTCGGGCAATTATTGAAGCTTATTCCCCGGAGGAGGGAGGATGCGAAGTTGTTTGCACCTGTGAGCCCTGACAGGCGAGTGCGAGTGCTTTCGCTGACTAAGCGCCTGCTGCTGGGCGGCTCTGCTGATCTGCTGCTAGTCTTGGTGGGTAGAAATGATGACGAAGCAAGAGCCTCAACACTTGAGCCTGTTTGGATACAACGGTTCCGTTCCGTTCTCTCATACAAAAGGCCCTTTTCCTTCCGTTTCAAAACGGAAAGACCACTCTTTTTACAGTAGAAACGGTCGCCGAACGGAACGGAACCGTTGTGTCCAAACAGGCTCTAAGCCGCGTCGCAAGATCCGTCTGACCTTTGGAAAAACTTATCGTAGCCTTCTTCTTCGACCACGGGTGAATTCAACCTTTGAATTTCTTCTTGTGTTGATACAAGTGAACTTTAGTATGTACCGTACGACATGCGGACTATGCGAGTCGGATGCTGTGTTGATAGAATACCCGCGAAATGCCATGATAAGAGAATTGCCACGTATGTCTAGATTCTTAGGCTGGCAGAGGGCTGGTGCTGTCCTACCAGCTAGTGCTGGGGTATTATAAGCACCCCATACTTTGCGGATGTTTTTTCCTATCGTTGTTAGCAAACATGGATCCCCTTTCCTCTCTTGTGCTCGTACAGTACTGCACCGGTGGAGCGGTAGTGCCTCTTGTGGTAAGAGCTATCACTCTAACTATGTTCTATGTTTAGATTTTTACTGTCTACAGTACCGGTACGGTATGCCTAGGTTCTTAGGAAAAATTGTTTACTGAATACCGTAGCGTGCGGGTAACGAGTTTCTCACAACAGCGACTCAAATAGATTTGTGCTGAATAGAACTACCGGTACTGCACTCTTATCTCGGTATAACCGGGTTTCGCTGGGGCTCGGCTATTCTCCTTAGATAGGCTTGGAGTTCAACCTCTTGCAGATCTGCGGACGAGCGCCTGGGTTGCGTGACTAATCCTTTTGTCGATGGATGAGTTTATCGTCTGCCATCGGTTCCAAGGGTTGGAACTTATTAGCCGGAATGGATAGGGATGTCTTTGGCTGGTCAACCTGAATGACCGTTCCATAACTTCTCGCCTGGGCTTGTACCTTGCAGGAGGTAGAGTCCTGGGAGCCGCATGCCGAGATCCCAAAGCTTGGCGGAGCACTTGACCCTACAATCGATAACCATGCTTGTATTGTGGGATTCCACCGTAGCCGCTTCGGGGTTATATCCGAACTGCCTGAACACCATTCTTTGATTGAGGGAACTCTATTATCCTATCTCGATATTCAGGGAAAGTCAATACCGCTTTTTGTTCCAGGGGTTTACATTATCCGTTCTTAGCGCTTTCCCGGGACTTTGCACTGGAGCTGCCGGGGACAGCCTGAGGTGATATTGGAACTAGCTTTTCACTAGACCGTTTCACGGGTGGTAGCTAGGCTTAAGAATTCCGTGTTATGTTATGGACTTCCTTTTATCTCTTGAATCTGTAGACCCTCTAGGAGAACGACACATCGTTTCCGCCGGGACAGCAAGGTTGCAGAAACGTTGGGTTTAAATAGCAGCGAATGAAGAGGTGCCAGTCTACGGTTTTGTGCTACTTGCTACTTGCGAGTCCTAAGCCACAAAAACGGCCGATGACCGTCGTGTACCAGTACCTCTCTCGAATAGCAATATTGCCTTTCAATAATGGGCGGGCCGCCGTTCCGTCTCACCCGCCATAAGCAACGATGGTTGGTCAAAAGAGGAGCTGAATCTTTGGGGGATGCGCCTTCTCGGCAGGGGTTTTTTATGTATCCCGTGCGCTTATCGTAGATCATTCGCAATTTTTCGACGCGCTCCTACCTTTAGAGTTGTCAGCCCCAACAAAGAGTACCAGTATTGGGAAGGTCCGCAGCTCGCCCCCCTTCCACGGCACGAGCATTCATCATTGCTGTGATGGCCTGGGTCACCTGGGTTTAAAGGCAAGCCGCAGCCCCCTTCAAGTGCGTTTAGTTCTCCCATACCTGCGAGTTTCCCGGAGCGAAGGGACTGACTTGAGAGATGTGGAAACGACCGGTGGTGGGATTGATGCTTCTTGGCCTTGTTGAGGCGGTGATACGTCCGAGGCCATTTTTCGAGTATCGGAATCGAGCTGATGCTGAGGCTGGTGGAAGACCGGACGACGTTGGTTTGCAAACTTTTCCGACGACACAGGTAGCGACTGTGTTAGCTGAAACGGTCGAGGTGATTGGCTTTCCTCTTATATTCTCTTTACTATCTAGATCTGATATCGGTTACGTGCGTGTTCCGGCAGCTCCCTCTTGACCACTTTGGAAACCATCCCGGAACATTCAAAAATAGGTATTGGGTGCTTGAACAATTCTACCAGCCCGGGAGTCCAGTCTTCAGTTTGTGCCCCTGATAATGTGGTGCTCGATGATAGGCTAACGGATGTCAAGTTTATGACTCTGGAGAAGGTAACGCGGAACCAGATGTTCAGAGTAGGCTTGTCGACCCGGCTTCGTTCTTTCGGCAAATTGTCCAAGAATTCAATGGGATTGGAATTATTTGGGAACATCGGTAAGTGTTTTACAATTCCTAACCGTTTGATGAGTAGTAGTGGCTAATGGACTAATTTTGCAGATACTACGGAGCCTCATCACATGTTAACATCTCTCGTAGCACGCCTATGGAGGAGTTCCGGTGGTTGAACACTGCTCAAGCCCTTGCGGATATCCCGGTAGCACAGTTTGTCGATCTCACCAATGGCTTTCATTGACTGATAACTAGGCGTTTGCCAACAACTTCACTCTTCACAACTTTTCCGGCACAGACTTGACACCTACCTCTACACCATGGGTGTTCATCGGCGGCAGCTATCCTGGTACACGCGCAGCGCTTGTTCGGAAGAAGTACCCCGAGACAATATTTGCCTCGTTTGCTTCATCCGCTCCGGTCCAGGCTCAGATCGATATGTCGGCATATTATGATCAGATATATCGCGGGCTCAATGCGCTTGGGTTCAAAAATTGCACCAATGACATCGTTGCAGCAATCAAATATATCGATGACCAACTTTCCAGAGGGGACACCGCGGCGGCCATAAAGAAACAATATTTGGGGGTCGGCGCGGAGAACAACTCTAATGAGGGCTTTGCTGACGCCCTGGCATATATCTATTACTCTTGGCAGAGCTATGAAGTTGAGGGTACTAAAGGTAGGGTTTAGCCTTGAAGATTTGAGCTTTGATGATCAAGATTTAATCTAATAGGTATGGATAGCGAGTATGAGATCATTCTGCGATTGGATTTCTACGAATCCTGAGACCGGAGGGGTCTCTGGGGAAGAAGGGTGGGCAAAGAGCAAAGGAGCTAAATTTACTTCTGATCGTTGGGCTACATGGCCACAATTCGGAACCCTTGTTAGTCATCTAATCTAAGTTAGTGTTAAAGTTAGGGCTCGAATACTCACCGGTCGCTTAGGTTAATTACTACATGCCGACCAATTGTGTAGGATATTACGGAAATAGTACGGTAGGAAGTCCAAACTGCCAACTCGATAATCTATTCTCAGACCCAGCAGCCATATCTTGGGTATATCAACATTGTAGTGAATGGGGTAAAAGCTTGTCCTCAGAAAATGGGAAGCCTTATCTAACGAAATAATTAGGGTTCTTTCAATCGTCTAATCTTGGACCAAATCAAATCGTATCATCTTATAATAGTCTCAAGCATCAACAAGATATCTGTAACCGCCAATTCCCGCAAGGACTTTCCAGCGGCCTACTACCTCAGCAGCCGGATGTAGACAAAATTAATCAGGAATATGGTGGATGGGGCCTTCGACCTTCGAATGTGTTTTTCTCAGGTAATACTCAAACCCCTTGACTTGTTATTCGTGGCTGACCGAGCATCAGGAGGTGAATACGACCCATGGCGGCCCTTATCGCTGTTTTCCGAGGAGTCTTGGGCGCCGAAAGGTGTCAAATTGACACAGGATATTCCAGAGGAGGGGGTTTCAACGGCTACGGGCGAGGTGTTCGGATATCTTCTCAAAGGTGCATCCCACTGCTTCGATTTCCAGGCTACGTGGCCGGATGGTGCGAACTCGAGAAAGATTTTCACCACAGCCCTGAAGAAATGGTTGGGGAACTTTAAGAAGAAGACCAATTGATTCGGGAGTTGCGTTTGGAGGTATGATATAAGCAGGGTTAGGTTAGGCGTTCTAGGCGGCAGTATATAATATACCGTATAGACATCCGATCCCGTCAAAAGTGCCAATACCATTATGAGGTATTAATGTGATTCGCATGTGAATGGTACGATGCGAAAACTTTCTTGATTGTCTTTATGCAATTCAGCCCTTCGTGGTGAAGTACGGTAGTATCGATCCGTTCAAGGGAAAGACCGCGGCCAGCCGGCCAGGTCTGGATGCAGGTTCTGGTGGCTGGCAAAGATGGACCTGCCCAACGGCTGGTTCTACCTTAATAACCGGAAACCACTACCTGTAGGCATGCGTAACTTAATGCTCGAGTGGGGCGGAAAGCGATATGTCTGTGAGGAGATACGATTGGATCCGAAGGAGGGGCAGAAGCTCCGGCAAATGTCAATTAGCTCTTTGAAACGGGTATCACCGTTTCAAAAGGGCTGGGCTGAAGAAGAACGGTAACCATAACCCGGGGTGAGGAGTTGTGGGGCGGTGTCATAGCGTAAGTTGTTGTGCTACCGGCACGCAACTGAATGTGATACGATTGAAAGACTTGGGGAAGCAGGAAGCTTATCACCGTTCCTCCGTGTCCGAGTGTGTTGGTGCTGCATTACAATTTGCTGACTTTATTTCGCAGCATGAACTCGATTGCTGACGCCGAATCCCCCACACTTTGCATGAGGGGGGTTGTACGGTACGGCTCTGATACCGTGCGCTGCATAAAGTCGCTTATTTTGGGTGGTTAAGTTCTAAATTTAGCGGGCCTCGAACTTCATGATGTCCGCCTGGGCGGTAACCTCTTCAGGTACTGTCCTCCATTGCACTACCGGTACTCGGTGCACGTGGAATTTGTCAGATTACTATTCTACAAGCACAACACGGTACCGTACTATCAAAACTCTTCAAATCCACTCTCTCCGACAGCCTTGTAATCACCGGATTCTGGATCGAAAGCTCCCGAGAAGGATTAGTGGTTTCCCGACACGGCATAGGGTCGGCCTACTCGACGCGTCGGATCTCGTCAACTGGTACCGGTATTCGCAATTCCGTTGACCTGTCAAACTAAACCTATCGCGGGCTAATGGGCCGAATTCCGCTGATAGTCTGATAGTGGATTTCAAGAGTTTTTACGGCATCTTTGCTATTGCTGCTGGGTTGAGTTATGTTACACAACAGCCCCTCTAACCCTGAGGATAAACAGGACGCAGTTCCACTAGCGCTAGTGGATCAAGCACAATTCACACAGATGAGTCAAGGAAGCAGCAATTGATGGAGCTCCGTTCGCCTTGCATAACAATCGTATTCGAAATTCCTTTTTTTTCCATCTACTATCGGCACCGGTATTCTCTCTTGTTACCGCATTGACACCAACAAATTCTGACCCCTGTAATAACCTCGCGGGGCGGCTGCTCTCTGAATTACCATCTCAATAGTCTAGCTCTAGGCCTGAGCGAAGGGGTAAGTCGATATATAGCAACACCGGTCTCCCTCATCTTCCCCTTCACCCTTCCCAGAAACAACTCTTACTGTCACAATCTCAATCACCCCCAACCCTCACTACCAATTGTCATAATTCAAACTACCGACCATGTCTACCACTGCTGCCGCTAAACGCAAGGAGCATAAGGGCAAAGACGTCAAGAAGGCCGACGAAACTGCGGTTACCGCCGCCGAGGACACATTAGGATCGAAGTCGAGGACCATCCTTCCGAAGAACAAGTTAGCTGATGCCGCAGCTGCCCACCTTCCCCAGGGGGCAACCAAATCTGTCATTGCTACCCAGAGCTTTCACGACGCTGTCGAGCATTGCAAGGTTAAAGTAGCCAAGATAGCCAAAGAATGCCGAAGCGCGAATAGGAAGTATAGGGATTTCCATTTTGACCTCCGAAGTGATGGACGGTACTGTCTTGATGGCCTCACGAAGGCGCAAGAGAGCGAGCTGCACCCTGCTGGGGTAGCTAGGGTTGAGGTTTGTTTATTTTTCCTTAGCTTACCTTTCATGAACGATGGGTAGGGCTAGGTGCTGATGAATCGTGGGGTAGGAAATCTTTGACAAGCCCAAATTTTTTAAGGACGGTGTTAGTGCTGGTAGGTTTTGCCTGTTACTGCAGCGGTGCTATAATACGAATAAGTATGAGTGCTAATTATCGGAATGGTAACGATAGGCGATATCCATCAGGGAGCTGTAAGTACTGCGTGCCGAAAACCTACCGGCTGGGGATCCAACTGATTGATATGGTTAGACCGGTGACTGCTGGTTCTTAGCGGCAGTAACAACAATCACAAACGTGTCCGGCCTGGTCGAGAAGATCTGTGTTGCAAGGGATGAACGTATGATTCCCACTAACCTACTTATGCTGAGGATGCAATTAATTGATAAACCTTCTTGCTAACTTACCGGTATGTTGTAGAGGTGGGAGTTTATGGATTCATATTTATGCGCGGTATGTTGGCCCTAATCTAAACGCATCTGATCACTTTTTTATCAATCAACTAATGGCGGCTTACTAGATGGCGAGTGGATATCAACTATCGTCGATGACCAACTGTACCTCAAGACCAGGGAGTACCATGACGCTGAGTGGTATGTACAAGCACAATTCAGTGGAAAGGAAAAGGAGTATAATCAGACTTTTGCCAAAGGGTCTGAGGCATTATTGTTTGCCAAGTGTGAGGATAAGAGCGAGACTTGGCTACCTTTGCTGGAGAAGGCGTATGCTAAGGCTCATGGCGATTACGGTGCGATTGAGGGAGGCTGGACTGGGTAAGCTTTCACTCCTCTCCCGCTCCCGGCATGATAATAGTGGGTGACAGTTGACTGACACGCGGAGTAGTGAGGGGGTTGAAGACTTGACCGGGGGTGTTACAAGTGAGTTGTATACTTGTGATATTCTAGATAAGGAAAGGTTCTGGAAGGAAGAACTTCTTCAGGTAAACAAGGATTTCTTGTTTGCAGCTAGTATATTGGGGAGTGCAACAGTAGAGCGATCCGGAATTATTTCGGGACATGCCTATTCAGTCCTTAAGGCGAAGGAGGTGAAAGGAAAGCGATTCGTCTTGGTTAGGTATGACCCTCTATGCTCGAAATATCAATCAGGTATTAATTAGTTGTCTTAGGAACCCATGGGGATCTACTGAGTGGACCGGTCCATGGAGCGATGGTTCGAAAGAGTGGACAGCTGAATGGATGACACTCTTGGAGCATCGCTTCGGAGACGACGGTGCCTTTTGGATGTCATGTAAACTAAAACCTATCTTCTTGGGGTTTTTGCTCTTAGCTAACAACAACAGATGATGATTTCGTGCACAAATTCAGTCAGATCGATCGTACCCGCCTTTTCGACCCTAGCTGGACTGTCACAAACCGCTGGATCCAAGTGCCGGTACCATGGGCAATGGAATACAGCCCGACGCGATTCGAAGTCAACCTCACCACAAAGGGTCATGTGGTCATCGTCCTCTCTCAACTCGATCACCGCTACTTCCGCGGTCTCGTAGGACAGTATTCTTTCAACCTCCACTTCCGTGTCCAGAAGGAAGGTGAGACAGAATACATCACCCGCTCACGATCAAACGTTGGCATGTCCCGAAGTGTAAACGCAGAACTCGAGCTAGAGCCAGGAAAGTACATCGTCATCTTCAAGATCACTGGTGAGAAGGACCGCACGGCACCGACCAAAGACAAGGTCGTCCGGAAGACGAAGAAATACAACAGGAAGAAGTTCTTGCAAATTGGGATGAGCTGTGATCTTGCCTTCGCCAAGGCTACAACAGAACCCGAGGACGAGGAGGTCATCACCGAGATGGCAGCGCGAGCAAGGAAGAAGGAAAAGGAGCGTGCTAAAAAGGCCAAAGCTTCGGGAACTGACCCATCCGAACATGAAGGTGCCGGGGCATTCTGGGGCGGGGGTTCTG
>QOVD01000986.1:0-28051 GCA_003521225.1 Tuber microsphaerosporum
GAAGCTGAATAGTATGGGGGTCTGGACTTGGGTGGGGGACAACCAAGCAGACCCATCCTGGCGGCGCCATCCTAGAGGCGACACTACTCACCTAGGTCATCCATAAAAACTCTATCCAAACATGAAAACATTTGCATATGATGGTGTTTTACTAGCTGTGGGACCACTCCAATTCATCCTCGAACAAATATCCTCGAATTTTCATGCCGGTCTTTCTAGAAAGAGCGGAGAACACTCCATCGATATCATTTTATGGGATATTGAGGGAGGGCTATTCCCATAGTGACAGCAGGAGGGCTGTGACTGAGTGAAAAAATGGAAAAAAAAGCCATTCCGTCTATAGGCAATGTATACTACCACAATCAATCCGAATAACCATGGAAACGAGCCCCCCAGTGGCATCACGTATCTGTCTCAGTCTAACCGGACTGCATACTTTCCGGGTCAGCATATACCGGAAGTATCTTCTTCCTAACCGCTGACATTGGTTGGGGGGAAAAAGTGTCATTATTTTTTTAAGGGAAAAATTATTTGCTTGTTCGGAACAGTAATGGCGCGAGAGTCCCTGGTTGACCGGCGATCCACGCCACTTTTGCTTAAGGATTATTCTCTCATTGACCCCCAACATATAAAGACATTAGGCTATCCTCCGATATCCTGTTAAAGCCACGGAAGCTCAACTACCTCATCTCACATCTACTCACTGGGTTTCTCTCTCAACAAGCTTACTTTATTTACCTGTCATCCGGCTCGGCCTCATCTTCTCTCAATACTCCTATATCGACCGCACACTGTCGTTTCCGCCTCCATTGCTGCCGCCATTGCTGCCGCCACTGCTACTACTGCTGCTACTACTACCCCTGTTACTACTGCTACTATTGCCACTACTGCTGCTACTGCGACCACTGCCAGTACATTACTACTACTACTACTACTACTACTACTACCACTACTACCACTACTACTACTACTACTACTACAAATACTTCTACAACTGCTGATACTACTACTGCTACTAATACCACGACCGCACTATTACTGCTGCTATTACTTCTACCGTACTACCATCTTTGACACCATTGGTGAGGCATCTCTTGTTACTCTTGCATTTGCTTATCCGCACTCTCAATCGAAGAGCCAACTTCATCCTCTTTAAACAACTCCACCTCAATTCAAAAAAATCAAACAGAAAAACATCCAACTTCTATCTTTTATCTCTCAGAGGAAACAAGCAAAGATTTTTTTTTTTTGGAAAGAGATATGTGTGATTACAAAAAGGTTGTGTATAACGACTGCGGTAAGTCAAAGGAGTCATTACTGTACAGATTTTGTTAATGCTGCCAATGCTACCATGTATTCAGCAAAGAATCTACTAGCACCTTTACAGAAGCCCCCCTCCTCCCCCCGCCCGAAACGAAAATACGAAACGTAATCGAAATGCAATGTGATGAAGAAGGGCTGACGGTTAAATTGAATCGAAAAAAAAAAATTCTGGCGGAATTTCACTACCGCCTTTGAATTTTTTTTTTCTCGAATTTTTTTTTAAAAAAATATAGGACACTTCAGATTACTCGTCAAAGCTTGGTGCAATTTATACGTATCAAGTCAGGGGACCAAGCGGTGCGTAGTCAACGTGGTTGGAGAAGAAGAAAGACCGGGCGAGAGATGCAGCAGTATGTGAAGTGCATTTCCTCTCCCTCTTTCCTCCTGCCTCTCTTCCTGCCTGCTCACTCTCGCTTTCTGCCCCACCTTGAATCCGGTGTCACACTGAGCACCAAATAAGGGCCCTTAGTGGAGTGAAGGGCGAGGGGAGAGGAGGGGTGATCGTTTCGATCATATGCTAATCTTAGGGGGTCTGCTTTTTGCCTTCCTGCGTTTGTTATAGGCACATGTCGTTAGCCCGACAGCTCTCTTCCTGCTATCCTCCGCCGAAGAGCGCTTGGACATCTGTTATCCCATACACCCCACCACAAACCAGCCAACTGGACAGCATAACAGCCTTCTCCCTGGTGGGCAATGGATAAACTGGGGACTGCGGGGTAGCGTTAACAGATCTGGGAAATTATGGAGTTTTTTCTTTTACTTTTTTTGCTTTTTCACTTCTCTTCTTCCTCCGGACATGGACTCTGGGATGTACTCGCTCGGTCGAGTTGAGGTCGCGCGCAGATACGGAAATCAATCAATAGGCCAATCACAGAAAAGGAAACTCAATATCTTTACTCTTTGGTTGGCTGGCAGATGACTAAGCTAGCTACAGCGCGACTTCGACTCGGCCCCACGGGCAGTGCTTATTAAGCTGGCAAGAACCTGCTTACCTGCAACACCCTGGGGTGATCGACGGATCCAAAAGCTGCTATATGGGCACGATAGAGGCGAGGGCTTTTAGACAAATCACGGGGTTTTATGGCGCAAAAATTGGGTGTTTTTTTTGTTTTCTTTTTTTTTTCCCTTTCCTGCTTGCCTTCCTACTACTGGTATTTTTGATATACTGTTTTTGCCTATCGTTTTCCTTTCTCTTTGCTGATTTTTTACTGATTAACCTGATTTTTCTTTTTTATTCCTTTCTCTTTTTCCTTTTCATGGCGTAGGTAGGGAAGTAGCGGCCCGCTGGGGGCCGGGGCAGAAGGACCAGGTTTTCGTAATGTGGGGTCATCTTGCAAATTGGTAGTTTCTCCCTTACGGGGGCTGCTCTTCCTTCTCTATCGTCTTGACCTCTACCCGTCTCTGTCTACCCAGATCACATGCGTGGCTTCTGGGGGCTATGGCAGCATAATCGGCTAACCAGTATGGTTGATATCTTCTCACTCTTCATACACCATACCCGGCTGGAGTTATTTTTCCTCTTATTTCTCTCTATCATAGATTTCCTGCTCATTTCATCAGTTGTTCGGAATTCTGGCTAGGGATTTGTGCTCCTCATGTTTGTTTTTCACACACTGCAGCTCACACTCTCCTTTTCGTATGATATAATTGTTATGTGCTTTTGTTTTTTATTGTACGCTACCATTTTGCTATAGAAATGAACAATACTCGAGTATGACCTTTTTCTTTCCTTTTTCTACTTTTGACGGCCGATGGATCCCTGCTTTACTTATTTGTGGTGCCCACTTGCAGAAAGTGAGGTGCACGGTTCGTGGGAACTTATTGAGCCTCGATATCACTATGAGGGTTACCGTGGTGACCACTAAGAAGCAGTTTCAGCTCGGATTTTAAATATTCCCCCACCGTTTCATTCGTAATTGCATGTCATGCTTCACTCCTCCTTCAGGAGCTAACTTAGCCCCTCACTGCAGACTAAGTGAAATCAGCCCTTGTTCTCGTATTCCTCCACCACTCTCCTGCTCCAAATGCTCCTCCTCCACTCCTAGTGCTCCTATGGCATTCCTTCAATACCACGTGCCTCCTCTGGTGTCCTCCACCTAGGGAGCAAAGCCCTTCTTCCGCTCATCCTTTAGGCTCATCAAAATATCTAACAAAATAGTTCCCGTATTCCCCTCAAGCCTACCTCCTTGAATCCCTCGCTCCCGAACCAAACTCTCAGCCGCGACTATGCAAGTACTTCTCTGCCTACCATTCCCGTCTGTGAAAACCCCATGGTTGTCACCAACTGCCCAACAAGCATAACCATTACATGCTTGCTTGCATAATAGCACAAGCGGAATACCCATTCCGTCACTCGGAACCCTCCTTTCCCTTACCATTCTCCTCCTTCCCACACTCCCTCCGCGATCTTCAGCGACTAGGGACGTGCACCCACTCGCACCAGCACTCGAGTGTTCGAGGAGGTTATTTTAAGGCGGAAAAAAAAAGCAAGGTAAAAAAATGTTGTATTCTAGTGACATTTTCTACTCGTTTGATCTAGGGGGGTGGGATTTCAATTGGATTTCTCCGATTCACCGGATTGGTGGGGGTTATTTCTTGTGATATGACGATCAAGGTCCGTGCCCTAGTGGTTGGTTCGGCCCGGTTGGGGATTTGTTTTGGGGGGAGCGGATTTAACATGTAAGCCACATTATGTAGGGAGGGTTTGTTATTATTATTTTTGTCGTGGGCCAAGATAAACGGCTTAGACAGGCCGTGGGGGAGGGGGAGGAATTGGGTTGGAGGTTCGCTGATTGGGAGGTTAGTTGGCTCCTTGAACCTGGTAGGAGAGATAATGCCCGGGATACAAGTACTGTGCTATACCGGTTTGCACTCGGATTGAACGACGTTTGTGAACCTGGCTAGTATTGCATACTATCCAAATCCAGCTTTTTTTTTTGCTCAGGCCTCAGTGCCACTTTAATAGTAGTCGTAGTCACAACGATGGTTCAATTACGAGTAGACTGCTGCGCTGGAGGGCTCCGGGGAGGAACTCGGAACTCAGAGCATCGCATGTGAAGTTGGTGATCTAGCCTAGCTTACCCCCTCTTGGGTAGACGGATTGGAAAGGTGATCCAGACTAAGTTCATCAGTGTACTGACCTGGGTTAGCACGTATCGATACGATAGCACCATCACCTTAAATGTCTAATCAACAACTTTGCCTATTACTGGGGAACTACGATCCTCGCAATCCATATCTGCTCCCGCAGTAGGCATCCCTTCCTCCAACATCACACTCCACTCCACCATCACACGTCACGATTGCCTATCGTACTTACCTTTACCTTCCTAAATAAGCCAGCCTCTCGAGCTCAAACCGGAGGTTCACATATTTTCAATATGGCCCTTTGATCCTTTCTTAAGTTGATCACTAATCCGGCAAGAACTTCCACCTCAACGGATAACCATCGCGTAGTCGGCGTACTATGGGTGCGTGCTTAGGCGGGAAGAAAAGCATCGCAAATCGGAGGGGTAACCACAAACACGGGAACTTACCGCAGCGGAACAAGCGCAAAGCCCAATCAGTTTGTTCTGGTACGGCAAGCCTAGTTTCCAGCCCTTCCTTCTTAGCTCTGCCGCCTTTAGCGCACAGTGCACGGCAACAGAACACATCACCTACTTGGCATTTGTATTGCTCTCGGTGGGATACGATATACCATACTGGTATCATAGGTAAGTACCCACGATATCATTAATACCAACTGTATTAATACATCCACATAAAGTTACCTCATCCCACCCCCGCCCCTACCCACCCTCAGGTTTCGTCCAAGTTCACACATTGAAATGACGAGATTTAAGAGAAATTTATTCCAAATCTTTCGATTCACTATCTATCACCCTAGCACTACTATAGTTGGCCCCCCCACGGCACAGCATAAGGACAATTACACGCCAAGTTTTAACGCACGAATTCTCACTCGATCTCCATTGCATATCATGTTGCGCCACGCTCAGGTACGGTACTAGTACTCACTGTTTCACCTCTCCTGTATGTCTCACGATGTAAAGCCTAGAGGGGATTTCCGAAAAAAATGAACATAAAGAACCTTTTTATAGAATGCTCATGCCCGGTCGGCCATGCCTCGGATCGGGATTGAGGAGACTTTTGGGGGTGGTCAAGAGGGGCGCTTTGTGTGTCATGTGTAGTTTTACTAATATTTGTTAGCACGATATCCCATTTGAATCTCTGACAACTGGCTGGCCTGGGGTGAGTAGGGGCTGATATGTGTGCAGGATTGTGCTCCAAAGTACTGGTACTATAGGAGGGGCTGGCACGATGGGATATGAGAGCCGAAAGTGAATCCTCCTCTTATCCGTAGGTATCGCATTGACTCTACTCCATGAAAAAAAAAAGGAAACCCGGTTAAAGCTCTTTAGTGACGTGGCGGGTGTTATGGGAAAAGAGGTAGTTCTAAGTTTTGCTTTTTTCGCTACAGGAGGGGTAAAGGTTGGTTCCTCCTTTTTCTTTTACTTTGTCCACTGGCTACCTATTACCTTTTTTTTCTTTCCCCCAGCGTTCTTGCGAATCTCTCCTTCTCTCTTTAATGGTCCAGGGTAGAGAAAGGACGCAGTCTAGTATGCGAACAAGTTTATTGGGGTTAAATATCGCTCCAGCCTAAAGCTGCCTTTCATTCAACATCCCCACCCCCCTGATGTCCTAGGTACCTCAGTCACTGACCTGTTTCGACGCAAAACCTGATCATGCTTGTGTCATCTTCCTTGATTCATCCCACCTTTAGACCGGCCCTTGGCCAACGCTATAATCGATATGTGTCGCCCGGTTAGCAACGGCTGCAGGGCGATAGGTAGATAGCAAGTAAATCCGGTAGTGTAGGGCATGACGCCAGTGTTTGTTTTCGGTTCTTTCTCTGATAATAGCTTTTCTAAGGGTGATGTTAACCCTATCCTTACCTGGACACTAATACGTGGGCCTGCTGGCTCAGGATTGTTTGGGGATTCTCCGCAGGCGTTTTGGTTGTGTGGTGGAGCGCATGAAGTGTATGCCTTTTAATGAACGGGCGAGTTTCATAGAGTTGTCCATGTCGGGCTTAGTCTACCATTAAAATGAAAGTGTGGTCGTGAATGCGGGCCCGGGTCGATGGTAGCTAATATCTCGTTGTCGTGGAAAACTCTTTACAAGCAGCTTTGTGACTCTTGGGGATTCCGCTAGTGAATCTTATGAAAGGCCTTATGTTTCACGAGGAAGCCTCTCCGGGGACAGGAGCTAGGAGGCAAGGACACGATGGTGGGGTTATCTCCCAGGAACCTTTCGTCGTCGTCGGAGCGACGTTTGCAGCCCTCATCGGCCCATCGTGGCGAGCAATTTAAGCGCCGTGGATGCGAAAGAGTGATTAGCTGTGATTAGATAGGAAGATAAGCACACGAAACCAAATCATTTCGATTAGCCTAATAACTCACGAGAACAAAGTTCAAGCCACCTCCCATTCTTTGCCGCATGGGTTGACACATTTAGCAAGGATCAATTAGCCTTGCACTCGAGTACATCTCGGGACGGCAATTAAAGGTTTAGGTTCCCTTAGCGCAATGCATTAAGGCATTGCAGCGGAATGCAGGTACTGTGCGGTACCGATCCTGCGGAACCGGGAGTTGCAAATTCCTATCGAGGAGCCTTCCATCTTCTTTGAAAAAGATGATTCATCGATGGCCAAAACGGTGTGTGGTAATTCGGCAGCTAGGCTACCGTACTATAGTTGCCCTCGGAAAGGCGAAGAGTGAAAAAAAAAAAGTTATAAAAATTAAGATGATACAAGAAAAAAAGAAGTGTGAGCCTAGTTCCCGAGATAGCGGGGATATTGTTGGACAAAATGGGAAAATGAAGGAAAGCAGGGCCACTGACATGGACACAGGGTGATCGCGTAAGCAGAGAAGGTTTTTGCCTGACGATCTGGAGGAGCGCCGGCAGAATGATACAAAACGATTTTTGAGCCGTTTTCGTAAGGCAAGCCCAGAGTTTCTTACAAATGTGGGGTATGAGCTTCCGTCCGCCGTCCCCCACCCGCTCTCTTGATCTTATGACCCTCCCGCCAAAACGGTATTTTCTTCCTCAGCTCCTTAAGGATGCCAGCGTTATAAAACGGCGAGTAATATCACATGCCTAAATCAACCTTCGCCGTAATGGTTGGCTCCATCTCACAATCCTGATTCTTCTGGCATGGGATATGAAGGGGGTATCATACGAGTGATGATTTGGGCAAGGGGGCTCAGCTGCTCCGAGCAGGGGTTTGTTTCACTCAAGGCTAGGGCCAAATGGTGATCCCTAATATAACAGGTCGTTTCTGGGGTAATTTTTTAGCTGATATTTAAGAGGCTGCGGCACTTTGTTCATAGGATGAAGGCAGTACGGGGCGGTGCTTATTCCGCATTAACCCTCATAGGCGAACTGTGGGCGCAGTGGGTTTGAGATGAAGCATTACATCATAGATGCCGCAACAACCAAGGCGCTAGGTGCAATATAAACAAAGCCAGAGGGCGTCTGGAAGTAGAAAATAAGGCAATGACTATAATATTATTATAGAAAAAGAAATCTATTATATTTCAATCCCCCAAGGTCCATCTAACTCTTGTTTCAATGACTCTTCCTGAAAAGAGCAGGTTTCATACTCATCCTTATTACGGGATAGTAATTTCAGGCCCTCCTCATCTGAGCTCATATCATATCTATAGAGCGCCAGGCTGCTCTAATTCTCCTATATTCGAATTCTTTAAATCCTGGTTAAGATTTCCTGTATTCGTATCCTTAAAGAATATAACCGAATTTTAACTATAGTTGACAAGTGGAGAAAGCTTGATAGTTCAAAATCAGGATTCTAATCCTACATGCGGAACAGGATGAGACCCCCTTATCTCATTACCTCTTGACAATGTACTCGAGTAATGACCTCGCATTAGTTATTCTGAATACTTAAACCCTTCTAAGATCTTTGAACATTTTTACAAAATATTTATCACTTTAAATAATATTATTGTCTTTAAAATTCTCTTTGCTCAATCCTTATACTTTGACATAAAAGCTAACCTCTCTTCTTCGCTTTCCACTTTCAAATATTGAGTCAAAGAGCATCTATGCTAATTGAAGCCTAAGTAGCAATGTTATTTACACAATTCTATTGGGGTCCGACAGTATACCTTTCTGGATCCCCCAGTAGGATAATACCAGACATGGTTTCCAAGATTTCTAGGTTTGTCTACTAGCATAAAGAGGTTTTTTTTGTCTATATCCTACTTTTCAAGAGCTATGAGAGAACAATTTAATTATTTCCCAATTTGGGAATATGAGAACTTTTAGATTTTAAGAGGAATTACTTGCCTTTTCTCAAAGTCTGACAGGGTCCCAGTGATGCAACCTGACATCAAGAGGAAAGGCAATACCGGTATGCGAGAACGGCAGGGTTATAGTTGGTTACATTGGACCCCAGCCACCGTGCCAAAATTTTACAGTACCGTGCTTTCATTCTACATGCCAGCCAGCCTTGCATCGTCGACTATCCCTTGGGCGGTGTGAAGTATGATAGTAAAATAAATTCGATGCCGGGAGGGTTGAGCTAGGCGTGGCAGCCCTCTAGGTGCTGAGTCAGTCATTGTCTGAAAAGTCCAATTTTGACCCCAACAACAACAGTTATTCGGTGGCTACTTTTGGTATGGTGCCTAGCACCAAACTTTACCCTTTCGTGGGGCCCAAGGGATAATCATGTTGCTGGTACTCGTACATCATTTGACCAACCTACAAAGTCCTCCTTACCCCTTCCCGACGCCCCCCGAACTACTAGCCCCTCTGCCAACCCCATTCGAAGTCCCGTTGTAAAGGCTGTAATACGGATCTGCTGTACTCGAGTATTGTAGGTTACCGTAATATCTGCTACCGGTAGTCTATTAGCAGACAAGCGCTACACACTTAACTTATGCGCGGGAACCTGCTGGGGTTAATACCGGTAGCTGGGTGTGCCACCACCAGCCACCCACGTGCCCTGCGCCCAGCATCCTAGTGCCGTTACCTCTCACAGACGTCATGCAGCACTAAACTTTACCGAATACCAGTTCTTTCTTCGCTTTTCTTCAGTCATCACACCACTTCTCATCCAACAACGCCCCAGCTAGACTTCTCGTTTAATTCGTTCCTACGGCATCTAATTTGGCCTTGAGCTCTCTCAATTCATCTCTTTCTTATCTCTGTTTAAAGCTTTTCATACTCGGACACTGAACTACAAAGAAGCGGGGCAGCTCGTGCTAGGTGACCAAGGTGGTTGAGGTCTCTCTAGACGGGTTAATTAGCTCCTCTCATCTATTCTTCTTGCAGATTTAAATTCCTTCAAACTGTACTGCCAGCTGCAGGACCTCATATCAGAATGTTGGAAGGATTGGTATGTCAGCTGTCTCAAGTAGGGTTAAGTCATGTTTCACTAATCTTGCGGTCAGATTGCGACGCTAATGAATCGGTTCCTGGGGATGTATGATGGTAATTGATACCGAATCGTGTTACAATTTACTGACCACTATGATCAGGTACATCAAGAACTTCGATAGTAGACAGCTAAATGTTGGCATCTGGAGGTTGGTTTTCGGAATGGCAGATCGCGATCTTTGCTGACATTTTGGTCTCTCAGTGGCGATGTACGATTACGGAATCTAGAGCTGAAGAAAGAGGTATATCCTATCGAGACTACCTATGAGCCATAGGATAATTTCTGATGTTTTTTTTAGGCCTTGGATCACATGAAGCTCCCCCTAAATGTCATGGAAGGACATCTGGGACAACTTACACTACAGTAAGCCCAGCTTGTCGCTCGGGACGGTTGATTCACGGCTGATAACATCACAGAATCCCCTGGAGTAATCTGAAAGGCAAGCCGGTGAAAGTAATTATCGAGGATGTCTATCTACTGGCCAACCCAAAGGCCGATCAGGAGGTGAGATAATTACTCTTAGTAACCACTAGTTATAACTATTATCTCCAAGGCGCTTACCTGTCACCACATAGTATAACGAAGAAGAAGAAGAACGGCGGAGGCAATCCGTCAAACAAGAGAAACTTCAAAATGCAGAGTTGCTTCAAGACAGGAACACCGAGGGGATGTCGCCGGAGGAGCTACAGAAAAACCAGAGCTTCACAAACAGTCTTATTACCAAAGTAAGAACCGAATAGCCAATATCTGCCTAAGATTCCCTGTTAACACCTGGTGATAAAAGATCTTAGATAATCTTCAAATCACGGTGAAAAATATTCACATCCGATACGAGGACTCTCTCAGCACTCCAGGGGTAGATACCAGCCTTTCCTCAATACTTTACTAAATAAGAATGCTGACCTCAATAGCACCCGTTTTCCCTTGGATTCACGCTTGAGGAGTTTTCTGCCGTCTCAACCAACGAAAACTGGGAACCCAACTTTATCCAGGACGATGTTTCTGTTACCCACAAGCTCGCCAAGTTGGGCTCGTTGGCCATCTATTGGAATACGGACTCCGGGCACTTTGGGGGTCACCCTAATACCCACGCAATGATGGTAAAAGGTTTCAAGGATCTTATAGCATCTGAAAGCAATATACCGGCGGGCCACCAGTTTGTACTAAAGCCTGTGAGCGGCACTGGTCATATTGAAATGAACAAAACCGGTAGAGCAGATGTTCCTAAGATGATAGCCCGAATGATATTTAACGAAATTGGTTTTATTCTCGATGAGGACCAATATAGAGACGTACTTATGATGATTGACAATTTTCACTTTTATCTGCGTCATCAACAATACAAGAAGTATCAACCAAGAGGAAAGTCCCCAAAGGAGGACCCAAGGGCATGGTTTCTTTTTGCCGGTAACGCTGTTTTAAGCCGAATACATGAGAAAAATAAGAGATGGTCTTGGGATTACTTCCGTGAAAGAAGGGATGACAGGAAACGGTATATTGGGCTATTCAAGCAACTGAAACAGCAGGAGCAGCTGCCGGCGTCCGAGACGGAGGAATTGAAGAAGCTTGAATGGAAGCTGTCATACGAGGATCTAAGATTCTATCGATCCCTTGCAAGAAATCAGTTGCGGAAGGAGCGTGCGTTGGTCAAAAAGCCGGAGCATCAGCAAGCGCAAGGGTGGGTTTCATGGATGTGGGGTTCTGCTCCAAAGAAAGAGGAGGAGCAAAGCGCCGTCATGACTGATCAGCAACGTAAAGAGCTTTATGAAGCGATTGATTGGGATGAAAAGAAGGCTATAGCAGAATCCATCGACCTTCCACGTGATTCGGTTAAAATGCAGGTTGAGGCGAGTTTGAAAACTGGAAGCTTCACGCTCAAGAGAGACCCCCACGGAGACGGGACAGAAATACTGGCACTCCTGTTTGACACGTTCAAGTCAAGGATCCTGCAACGCCCCGATTCCTTCTACGGTGAGCTTAGCCTTGGAGGGTTAAGAGTTTATGACGGCACGACCAAGGGATCCTTATATCCCCAGATCGTGAGAGTTAAGGATGTGATCCCCGCTCTCGGACTTGAAGAGCTGGACGACGATGACGAAAATGTCCCAAAGGAATCGGACTCTGATGCACCGTTTTTTCAAGCTTCTTTCGAACGTAACCCGCTGGATGAGAGCGCTGATTCAGCAATTACAATGAAGATGAGAAGCATGGAAATTATCTACAACCCCATATTTGTTGAGGAAATTTACAATTTTTTTAAGCCTCCCGAGCGGCATATGGAGAGTATCGGTGCTCTGATGGAATCAGCTGGGGCTACTGTAGAAGGCATCCGACAACAAACACGAGCAGGGCTAGAATTCGCTTTGGAAGAACACAAGACACTTAACGCCAAGTTAGATCTGCAAGCACCTCTGATTATTATACCCGAGAGTATCTGCGACGCGAAATCGAATTGTTTAATTCTCGACGCCGGACATGTTAGCCTGACGAGCGACCTGGTAAAAAAGCGAGATATCAGAGAGATACATTCCAAGCAGAAGCTACAGTATAGTAACGAGGATTATGCAAGGCTAGAGTCATTGATGTATGACAAGTTTTCTTTGAAATTAGAATCAACTCAGGTTCGTGTCTACCGCTCTGGAATCCAAATTATCCTTCACAATCTAATTTCAAGACCAGGTTCTCATTGGGCCTTCCGTGGAAGAAACGAAACTACAGTTGCGTGCAAAGTCCGATAGGAAGCATCTTCATTTTGTTGATCGGATTAATATCAATTTCACAGTCGATATATCTATCCTCCCTAAAGCTTCAAACCTTACAAAGTTCCGGATGTCCGGCCATCTTCCCGTTCTTCATGCTTCTTTGTCGGACAAAAAATATAAAGCCTTGATGAAAATAATCGACATGGCAATCCCGAAACTAGGCAACGAAGGATCACCTAATCCTCAAAAGCCAGTACGCCAACCTGCTCAGGCGTGGAAATCTAAGTCCATGCCTGACCAAGCTCGTCCAGCCCCCTTTCAGTTCCCTTCAAAGAAAGAAGACCTGGTGGTGCAGAATGACAGTGATGCCGATGATGAGACAGATGAGCACTTTGAGGAGGCATCTGATGGTATTCCGAACAATTCACCTAGTACTCATCAGAGAACATTCGAGCTCAAGTTTACCGTGGGGGAACTGCGGGGATCTCTATTCCGGGCAGACCCAGAGGGAAGGAATCCCGATAAGCAGCTAGTCCTCTTAGTTGCCGAACATTTTGCTTTAGATTTCCACATCAGACCGTTTGATATGGCTGCGGAGATAATTCTAAAGTCATTAAACGTCGAAGATCTGATAGATGACGATCCGTCCACTACTTTCAAGCGAATTGTTACCTCTGATGCGCTTCAAGAGCAATCGAATGACAATCCTCTCTTCTTTGTCAAGTACGTAAAGGTGAAGCGAGAGTCTCCAGAATTTATGACAGTCTATGAGGCCATTGAGACAAACGTGGACGTTTCTATATCTACGATTAATGTTGTGATGACTAGAAAGACTGTTTTAACGCTTCTTGATTTCATCATCACAACCTTTACTAATCCTGGCAACAATCAAACAAAAGCTTCGACCCAGGTAATAGAAGGCGCTACAGGGGATTCCGGAGAGAAGGTGTTGGGCCCGGCGGCTTCCAACGATCCCCCGGAAGCCGACAAAATCCGTGTTAAGATCAACTTGGACAGTATAGGCCTCATCCTCAATAATGACGGTATACGCTTAGCGACCCTTAGCCTTGCTAGTGCGGACGTTGGTATATTTCTCATGGGGAAAACTATACGGATTGGGGCGCGGCTTGGAAACTTTTCCCTCTTTGACGATGTCAATGAAGGAGCTGAAGAGGATTCGCCACTGAGGCAGCTTGTTACTATCCAGGGTGACGAACTGGCAGATTTCCGATATGAGACATTCGATCCAGAAGCAATCCAATCATACCCTGGCTATAATTCCTCAATCTACCTCCGTTCCGGTTCCATTAAAGTCAACTTTGTGGAAGAACCGTTCCGGAAGATTATTGACTACGCTATTAAATTCGGAAAAATGCAAGCACTTTTTAACGCTGCGCGTCAAGCTGCCATGAATCAAGCTAGCCAAATGCAAGAAAATGCAAATCAGATTCACTTTGATATCTTGGTCCGAACTCCTATTATAGTCTTTCCGCGAACCAATGCCGGTGGTCATGCGGAGCGAGATCTTCTCACAGCATATCTCGGAGAGCTCTACGCGCAGAATAAATTTGTCACCCTTGATAATTCCGAAAATTCCGCTGTAGTGAATAAAATTTCCGCCGGGATCAGTAAGACACGACTGACATCCGAATTTTACTATAATGATGGTCAAAAAGAGGAGCTTGAGCTTTTGGACAAACTAGATATATCTTTTGGAGTTACATATCTTGAACATACTTGTAATGCCGAGCGGCCAGATCTCGAGGTAGGATTTAACCCTGCGATTTCAGATATGAGCTAATTCTCTCAGATCGAGGGCGCAATGTCCGACCTCAATCTCAAGTTAACCCAAACACAGTTCAAGTTCCTACTAGAACTCTCTCGATCGATTCCGATGGTCTTTGCAAGTGATCCTAGAGATGAAGAAATTGTCGAACAGTTACCGACGGGGAATATAGAGTCAGCGAAAAAGACGATCCGACAAACGAACAAGGAGTCGGCCCAAGTAGTACATCTGAACCCGGAACTAGGTGTCAGCTCAGGCACTTGGACCAAGGTGGACATGGTCTTTAGCGTAGGGAGCATAGCCTTAGAATTGTTCACTGCTGACCCGGACAATCCTGTTGGTGACCTTGAAGCTGCAAGCTTATCTAGAGCTTCCCTGAGCAATACAAATGTTAAGCTCCGAATGATCAGCGACGGCTCTATTGAATCAGAGCTTCTAATCGATTCCTTCAATATCAGAGATAGCCGGCTCCAGGAAACCAATAAGTTCCGCAAGATCATGTCGTCAACCAATGATCAGGGGTCACAATTCATGGCTAGTGTTACGATTTCAGGCGGTGCAGAGCGAAACCTTATAGCACTTCTAACAATCGATAGCCCCAGAATTATCTTTGCCCTGGACTATATCTTCGACCTCAGGAGCTTCGTGATGTCGGCGCTAGAAACTGAGGAGAATCCGGTGGCAGAGGCGTTAGATGAAACCTCTGAGAGTGAAGATGACCTCAGCGAGAGAAGTACCCGCCTTGGGCTAGGTTCGCTTAGCAAGACAGATCGTTCGTCAAGATCTACAGACTCCAGGGAAGATGGTAAGACCAAGGAAACCAATGAGGCAATGTCCGTCTCCTTCCAAGTCAATATCGTCGATTCCCAAGTTATCCTTATTGCCAACCCCGGAATCAGTCACTCAGAAGCTATTGTCCTAAGCACAAAGCAGATTTTGGTTTCGCAGCAGCACGCTCTAACCCTCCAAGTTGAGGAAGTAGGGATGTTCTTGTGCCGGATGGATAAGTTCGAAACCAGTCGTCTCCGGATTCTAGACGACTTTGCAATAACTGGATCGATGGACAACCGGTCCCTTGGTGCGAATCAGTCTATTCAGAGCATCCGGATAGACGTTGGCCCATTGGTGTTGCGAGTATCTTTACGCGATATCCTTCTCGCGACCCAAATATTCAATAAGGCATCGGAAATGTCTTCACCCAACAAAGGCAAGCCCGAGATAGAAGGCGAGGCCAAACGTCTTGGCACCTCAAAGGCGTCTGGGAAATCTCTCAAGAGAAGAACTGCCAGCGGGAAAGAGCCCTCAACTGCGGCACGGCACGGCGCAAAATCTTCTGGCACCTCTAGGAGTCAGACATCCCAAGGCCGACAAGCCGCTTCGACAATTGTGAAGCGAGAAGAGTTGACTGCCAATTTTGCTGGGATGCGAGTAATACTGATCGGAGACCAGCACGAGCTACCATTATTAGACTTGAGTGTAAAACATTTCAACGCTCGAGTAAAAGATTGGTCCGGAGAGGTATGTCATCCATTAACAATCTCTCGTCCATCACTAACCATGTTTCACAGCTGGATGCGGACACAAGTATCGAGTTGTTCATGAACATCTACAACTTTTCGAAATCTGCCTGGGAGCCATTGATTGAGCCATGGCAGTTGGGCTTCCATGTAAGGCCACTCCTGAATCTCCCAATAAACTTCTGCTAATAGCATTAGATGTCGCGCTCGGTTCAGTTAGACAAACTCTCAATTGATCTTTACTCTCGGAAGATGTTAGAATTGACTATCACGTCCCAGACAATAGCTTTAGCTTCCAAGGCAGCTCAATTCATGCAACAAGATGAAGATATACTGACAAAACCTCGCGGCGCCGATTCCCCTTACCGGATTCGCAACCAGACCGGATTTCCTTTGCATGTATGGGCTGCTTCTGACCCACTCTTAGGAGAATCAATGGCAGTTAAGCTCGAAGATGGGCAACAAGTGCCTTGGAGATTTGAAGAATGGGAGAAGATGCGAGAAAACTTGAGCCCCGATGGATCCAGCGGTATTGTAGGCATCAAAATTGAAAATTCAGGGTTCGAGAGCATTACCGAAATACCCGTTAATAAGGAAGGAGAAACGCTTTATACACTTCGTCCGCCAAAGGACAATACCCTCCACCGTCTGCTATGTGAGGTACACCTTGGGACAGATAATGTCAAGTACATCACCTTCAGGTCACCTCTCATCATCGAGAACAACACTCAGATTCCTGTCGAGATTGGTGTCTTGGACATTGAAGCTCAGAATATCGTCAGGGTCTATAAAATACTACCGGGTGAAAGCCAGCCAGCCCCAATAGAGGCCGCATATCACCAGTCAGTAGTGGTTAGGCCAGATGGTGAACCCCCTTAATCTCCTCCAACATAGCTCAATTGCTAACTCTTCTCTAGCTGGGTTCGGGTATAATTGGTCTCAAGACCACCTGTTTTGGAGGACCCTTCTGAAAAACCCGACTAAATGCCTCAACTGCAATAGTGAGGAGGGGAATAATCCACCTCCATTTTACTTCCAAATGCACGCCACCTTCTCACGGAATAATCCAGCGGCAAAATCATATCCATACATGAGGATCCAGCTGTCTGCACCTCTCGAAGTCCAAAACCTTCTTCCCTATGACTTCAAGTTCCGCATATATGACAAGCATACCAAGAAAGAATGGACGAATTTTCTTCGCAAAGGTGGCTTGAGCCCAGTCCATGTGGTCGAACTTTCACACCTGCTTCTCATGAGTATTGATATGCAAGATACCGTTTATAACGCCAGCGACTTCGCTATAATCAATTCTGATAGCACAGAGTTTGATAAGGAAACAACGCTAGTAGCAAAAGACAACCAGGGCTTAGAACTAAGGCTCCAGCTACATTACTTCCCGATTTCTAATAGTGGCGGTGCTTTCCGAGTTGCGGTCTATAGTCCTTATGTGATTCTGAACAAAACTGGGTTGACGATGATGGTTATGTCTAAGTCTTTGTTACAATCTGCGAAGGTTGCTGCAGGGCAGATGCAAACGAGTGAGAGGCCTCCTTTGGCAGTTCATGACCTCAGCTAATATTTTCAGGCACAGGATCCTCTCAACGAGCTGTCCCTTACATGTTTTCCTACCCAAATGATGAACGGCAGAACCGTGCAGTTCTCAAAGTCGGAAACTCAACCTGGAGTAGACCGCACAGTTTTGAAGCGATCGGAAACGTTGCAGACGTAGTCCTTCCGTCCTCAACAAAGGAAACCGAGTTGCATATCGGAATTTCGGTGGACGAGGGAGAGGGGAAATACAAAATGACGAAAATAGTTACTTTAACTCCTCGATTTATCCTTAAGAGCAAGTTACCGGAAGCTATTCAGATAAGAGAGCCTAGCACCGGCTCAAACAACATCATGACTCTCAGTCCTGGAGAGTTACTTCCCTTACATTTCCTCAAAGCTTCTGAGCGTAAACAATTGACTTTGCTTTTCCCTGGCATCAATAATCGATGGTCATCTCCTTTTAATATCTCTGACTTGGGAAGTGTGCACGTTAAGATGCATAAAGCTAATCAGCGGCAAAGCCTTATACGGATAGACATCTTACAGGAGAAGGCCACTATTTTCCTACATCTCAGCATTGAGAAGAAGAATTGGCCATTCTCTATACGGAATGAGAGTAGCCAAGAATTTACTTTCTACCAAGCTGACCCCAACCAGGACGACGATGAAGAAAAGGAGAGCGACTTCCGTCCAGTTTATTACAAGATTCCGCCCCGAAGCATTATGCCTTACGCCTGGGATTTCCCCGCTGCCAAGAGCAAAGAGCTTGTTCTGAATGTTCGCGACCGGAAGCGACATGTTCGCCTTGCTGAGATCGGTAATTTGGTAAGTTCCCACCTTATTTTGCCAAGATAGATCCTGGGTTCTTACCTATTTCTAGGTTCCTTTCAAAGTGGAAACTGGCGTAGTTGGTGAGGATGGCGATCCAATAAAGAAGATAATCGAGATCAACGTTCGAGCCGATGGTCCCACACAAACTCTAGTCCTTTCTAACTACCGACCTTCCAAGAGCTTGTACAAACCCAAGACCAACACATCGTCTACTAGTGTTGCGACAAACGCCGGTTTCGAAGTCAAGGATGAGGACAGTGACATTACCTTTCAGGTCCAAATCCGATTTGCTGGGATCGGAATCTCACTTATCAACAGACAGCTCAAAGAATTAGCCTACATTACTTTCCGTGACCTGGAGGTGAAATACAATGAGTCATCTCTCCTTCAAACCCTCAACGTTCTTTTGAAGTGGATTCAGATTGACAATCAATTGTATGGAGGACTTTTTCCCATTATTCTCTATCCTAGCGTCGTGCCGAAGACAGGTAAAGAAATGGATGTTCATCCCTCGCTTCACGCATCAATCACTCGAGTGAAGGATGACTGTATGTTTACTACGTTCCCCGAAACCCCAAATCATTAGCAGCCACTAATGTACAATAGCATACGGCGTACTCTACATTAAATACGCCACATTCCTATTGCAACAGATGACGCTTGAAATCGATGAGGACTTTATTTATGCACTTCTTGACTTTTCCAAGATCCCCGGCGCTAGTTGGATGGAGCCCGATGATGGAAAGCTCTGCGACGACGACTTAGACATTCCAGAGCCGAAGACAGATAGTGCCGGGCAAGATATGTACTTCGAGTTGCTGAATATTCAGCCCGCACAGCTCGACATTTCACTTCTTCGGACAGAAGTAGTCAACGTTGAGGACAAAACCTCATCACGTAACCCCTTCCTGTTTATTCTAAACGTCTTTACAATGGCGATCGGAAATATCAATGACGCGCCAGTGCGCTTGAATGCTTTGATGTTGGAAAACGCAAGGGTTTCAATGCCAGTCCTTGCGCGACACCTTCAGACCCATTACAGCAACGAGTTCTTGTACCAAATTCACAAGATTTTGGGATCGGCAGACTTTTTAGGCAACCCTGTTGGATTGTTCAACAATATCAGTTCTGGCGTCTTGGACATATTTTATGAGCCTTACAACGGCTTCATCATGACGGATCGCCCAACGGAGGTTGGTCTTGGGTTTGCCAAGGGCGCCACCAGTTTCGTCAAGAAGTCCGTATTCGGGGTATCCGACAGTTTGTCCAAGTTTACTGGTAGTATGGCTAAAGGCATGTAAACACATTCCCTACAATGTCAATCTTCCATGAATGCTAATTAGCTATCTACACACAGGTCTCGCCGCGGCAACCCTAGACAAACAGTTCCAGGATCGTAGACGCATTTCGCGAGCACGGAACCGTCCAAAACATGCATTATATGGTGTAACATCTGGTGCAGACTCACTCATCACCAGCGTTGCCAGTGGCCTCGGCGGGCTTGCCAGAAAGCCGATAGAAGGCGCAGAGCGTGAAGGTGCCTTAGGTTTCTTTAAGGGACTTGGCAAGGGTGTTGTTGGCCTAGCTACTAAGCCTGCGATTGGAGTCTTTGATCTCGCATCAAGTACGCGACCCTACCCTATCACTTCATCGCTCAGTACTAATATTCGAGTGGCACAGATGTCACGGAGGGTATCCGTAACACAACGACTGTTTTTGACGCGGAAGGACTCGACCGGGTTCGCCTCACACGATACATCGGCCAGGATGGTGTTGTTAGACCGTACTCACAGCGCGAAGCGTTAGGCCAATTTTGGTTGAAGCAACTAGACAACGGAAAGTTCTTTGACGACGAATACATCGCTCACCTAGAACTCCCTGAGCAGGACCTAGTAGTAATGTTGACATATTCGTGGGTTCCCCTTACCTGTTTTAATGAGACCGATACTAATGAAGAGCTAGGCGAATCATGCTTGTCAAAGCTAAGCGACTTTACTGCCAATGGGATCTGTCTCTAAACGAGCTTCAAACAATCAGCATGGAGAAAACAGGAATAGCTTTAATGCTACGAGGTGGCCGGCAAGGTCCCTTCATACCAACCAGGGACGAGTCGTCACGGAAGTTCTTATTCAAGAAAATTGGACTGGCTGTTAATTCGTTCAATAGTACAGCTGCAGTTTCTTAAGTTGTCTAACGTGAGATTAAGGCTTTTCTTGAGAAAATATTTCAATCTGCTTTCTTTCCTTTTCTTCAGGGTGGCATATTTAACGTCTCAATAAGTGTTTTTCTATCTATTTCATGATACCATAGTCTTTCAAAAACGCCTGGCCAACCAGGTTTGATTTTCTACCAACACGCTTCACCACACGGCGTTTATCCGGGCATTTATCAATACTTAATTCTAGTGAAATATTTTTTTTGCTACTATGGGCGCATTCTAAAACTCCAACGATAACATTTACCCGTCAGGAATAGCTCTCATCCCAAAACATGAAATATCACCCGTGCCGTAAACTACGACCCAAAACTACTATATACTAACGCACGTAAAAATCATCATGTTATGCCACAAATAGCATAAACCCCATCCTAGCCTACCCCACAATACACTACTGCCCCTTCCCCATCCCAATATCGGCAGCAACAGCCGTTGAAGTGACCAAATCTCACCTCTTCTTTGCCCGGACCCCTTCCCTTCGCTCCCTCATGCAGCTCCTCGCATGGTACCGGTCGGCGTCTGCACGTAATCGAACCAGACACCTAACCCAGCGCATTAACAGGGCACGGTATCGTCAAAGAGCACATGCCTGAAGAGCATCAGGCTCGAACCGAGAAATTAGCCCAACATGATCAGAAATAGAAAACTTGTAGCATGTACCGAAAGGGCACTATGTAAAGTATGATATGGTATCCATAGAGGTGAGGTGTTCCCTTTTTTTTTGTTAATATATGATGGGATGCGAATGCAGTGTGGTGGCCCCGTGGCAAATATTTGTGAAAATCTTACCTCTAAAGGCTACTCTCTGCTCAAAGAAGCTCGTATATTTCGCCACACTTTCTCTCGACCTCTTAGCGTGAAAACGTGCTTAACCAGATAATGGGGTACTACGAGCCGTTCTCAGGAAGGAGGGGGTGCTGCTATGGGGTCGGTGAGCTCGGCTACGTCGGGTTTAGGTTAGGAAAGGCGGGCCAGGTTCCCCCGGCAAGGTGGGTGATAGGCTGTGATTAAGTGCTTTATTCAATCATAATAGAAGAGGAAGGCGGTAGCCTGGTGTCATCTTAATCGCTATCTTCATCAATATAGCCCGGAAAATATTGCTTGTTTCCCAAGACCAGCCAGGTGGCAGTACCTAACTCTCTAGAAGTGTTCCGCTAGGCCAGCCAATGGACCAGGAGTGATATTAGGAAGGTTTGGGTAGGATAGCGGTGTGAACGAAAATATGTGTTTACGGGCCCCAGGGAAGCGTTACATAATTGTTATTTCTACTAGCCCGCCCTAGTACTCACCTTACGACTAGTCATGCTTCACAACCACTCCTACTCCGAGACTCGGGACGTGCCTTTTATTATTCCTCCAGGAGCTCCCTTATTCTCATATACGCGCAGCCATGGCAAGCCCATCCAAAGCCACCTGCAAAGCAGCTCTCTTTCCAGGGCAGAGCGTCAAAGGCTGTACTACTAATTTAACAGCTAGATCTAACCTATTTTTAACCCCTTAAGAACGTACTACGAGACCAAATAACAAATGTACCGACACTTCGTGCGCAATGTTATCTCGGAAGGGCATGGATAGCTGCTTGTATCCTACCGAGTGATTTCCTGTGGATGGAAGTACTCAAGCACCACAGGCTTCGAACTAAACAAATTGAGGCATGCGATGCAATTGTGTAAGCCTTGGCTCACCCTGTTCACCGGAATCCTTCTCCAGCTCGATACTCCACACAACGCGAGTATTTAGGTGCCGATCCGGAGAATTGTAGCAAGGTGGTATATCAGAAAACAGGTCTATATCGCTATTGCGCCTTGGCCCCGGAACGATACCGACATCTCTCATGTAGACGTATGCGAGTGCTGGCACGTCTCTCGGCGGTTCCGTGTGTGCAGTGCCTGTCCGGGGTGACTGCACCAGTGGGCGCGGTGCAACTTTGGCCATCAATGCAGAAAGAAAGTCACCCTTAAACCACCGCCCATAGGATTACACGAGGTTTTGTTGATTTCTACACGCTGGACTGGAATTACTCCTAGAGGTAGTTAAAACGTGCATTTTTAATCCTATCATGGCCGTATTCGTGGTTAGTACCCTGTACACTGATTACATGCCGGCCTGCGCCGACTTCGCAGTTTTAAAATACAGTTTACCGTACTAATCACTATCTCTAGGTTTTTAGTACGTGAGGAGAAAAAAACAAAATTTCCCACAAAATTTCGTCCGCAGGGTCTGGAAATAAGCCCCCCTAGGCCATTCTTGAGAGGAAATTCCTCATAAACAGAATACTCGAGTACAAAGAAATAGACCAATAGCTGTTGTGCTTGCTGTTTATATTGTCAGGGGTGCCCCGGACGCGGGAAACGAAACAAATAAACAAACTCTCGAACTCAGCCACTTAATTGGCCCACTGGCTTTTGGCCGGCCGCAATCACGCCTCCCCCTTCACGCACCCAAATACCAGTCTCCAATCTCATCGCACAGAAATAAATTCGAGATTACGCTTTGCCCGCGGAAGCCGCTAAATTCCCCTCAGAGAGAAAAAAAAAACATAACCTATAAGAATTGACACTTGTTCAATGGTTCTTTCAGGTGGATCTAACTTCGTACGTCGTTCGAGATCGATGGAATCTATTCGGTTATTCGGAAGCTTCCAGGTTTACGATCTGTAAAACGCAGTGAAGAAACAACCAGGCATTGGGTGGGCTAAACCAACTACACTGTCCTCCTGTGAATGAGAGTTTGTATACCGGTGATATTTAAACTTGGAGGGAACACAGATAAATTTACAAGAAATGGCCACATTTCCTCCAGTTTACTTTCCATCGCTGCCAATAGGTTCAGTATGCTTGACAAACTATTGGCAGGTTAAGCATTTCTCCTTGATTGGGCAGCAGGATATTCGGCAATCCTAGTCTAGAACCATGGAATTGTACCGCACCCAACTCTCGAATCATGGATCATTGATAGGGATAGAGCTTACGCCCACCCGAAGTAAATATTCGAATGCCAATCATAACTCGTGATTCGCAGACATGGCCCTCAGCTGAGATGTTTGCAGCATCGAGACGCCCCATAGTCTTCACTCTACCACGACGGAACTAGGCCTGCAAAAAGGATTTTTCGTTACCCTACTTTGACGATTTCCCTTTTTGCCCACCAAATACCTTTATTCGTCACCCGCCCAGTTCCGTCGTAGGTACGGTTAAGACTGTCGTCTACGGGAAAGCTACTTATCTATTCGGTGATCTCCATCATCTCTTCCACCACTAGTGCTTGCAGCAAACGATGGCCAGTCGAACTGCAGAAACACACTTTGACCTATCAACAAACAAGTTATGGCTTGTGCCATGGGGTACTCTATTCGTTTATAAAGTGTGCCTCCTAAAATTAATTTGCGTTTGCAGTCGCCCCGATCATTGCCGATTTCTATCACAGAAGATCTCCGATATGCGAGTTCCGAAACCGTCGTATTCCAGCCGAAAGCTTAAGCCTCTCACCTTACGAATACTTCACCAAGGGAACAACACACAGAGCATGCACATGCCAAAACAACCACCACCTACTTCTTTCTCAATTAGCGTACACAAGCACTTTAAGCTAGCTCACGATAATACTGTTCAGTATCTGTGCCCTGCCCGTATCCCAATAAAACACCGAGACTGCACCAGCTGTGGAGGAGCCCCCGCCCCGCTGGTCATGGTCTGGACTGGCTGCCTTTGTCAACAGAGTGACCACTTTTGTCGCGCGGATGCTCCCGTGCCTAGCGGCTGAGTCACGCTTTTGCCGTTGAGTTGGCATCGTGCGGCGCAACAGCAGGCAAGCCAATGGTACGGGTTCCCCCACAGTGACAGCTCATACAGGCATCCCATTCGTTGGCATTTCCTCTTGACCCACGAGCCGGAGCTCGGGTATCTAGCTACATCTGAACAAGCGTGGGAGGCATTATGTAACACTCGAGCAAGCCTCCGAGTGACAAAGTGTGAGCGCGAAGACGCGGCTGTCAATCACTTATTGCGCCAAGTACAACAGTTACAGCCAAAATCTCTGCACAAGGTTCTAGCAATAATTGCCTCCTTCCCAACCGACCAAAGCCGAACATTGCGAGAAAAATTAACCGAAAGTAATTATCAAAGTACCAGGGGTGTTTCCTGGCCCAATTTACCACCCCACCCCCGATAACAGACGGGCAATGTTCCACGTTTGCATGGCAGATAAGTTCAGAGAAGTATGCTGCCAACAGCGCAACAGGCCTGTTGCATTATCTCTGCAGCGCGACCCTTGTCAGCTAGGGTTACTCCCGACATATTTGAATCACATGCCTAACCAAGGACATGATACGATGAAGAAAAGTATTGTCGATCCAATTCCAAGACAAAAGAGTACATCTTCCGCGTACTAACCTAGTGCACGGGAACTGGTAAGTTGTCAACACCGTACCGAATCTCACACCTTTTTAAAAAAGAGAGAAATTGTAGGAAATGACTAGGAAAGCGAGAAAGACCCACGAAGAGCGGGTAAAATGGAATCAGCGGAAATCCACTCAGTCAATCGGTTCGCAGGGGTCTCTCTGCACTGATCCTACTCTAGAGATTTGCCGTACGTTGCTTGCTAGCACCAACGTATACCCCGCGCATCTGCTAAACCCCCCAATGCGCCACGCCAGCCAATAGGAGGGCGAGTCGGGGATATTTACACGTGAACTGCAAAAATTCTCAAAGCGACAAGGCCGAGAAAGGGCGCAGAACAAATTTGACATCTCCGCTTATTCCGCCTGCGATCGAGTAGCTTCGGGAATCTAGCATTACGTTAACCTTGCCTTTCTCTTCCCTCTTCACGGAACAAATTGCCAAACCTCGCTGCTTAATCAGTCTTGCCTCCCTTTCAGATAAAACATAATACCAACAGATATGAACCTTTTTAAATTGCTTTTTCTTCCCCGGTGTCGAATGTTCTATGAGCAGGGACAAAACGGAGATCGATAATGGTAAACCCCGTCAGATGCACTTAGGGTTGGGGTACTTTGCACGATACGCCTCACTGGCCATCCACAGAACTATTAATTTTTTTCCTTTTCAGTCTGGAAAGTTTCTGACCTGAAAGCACATTGCTCCAACGGCATCAGACACGGTGGCTTGATAGGGAAAAACCTCGGAAGGTTACCGTAACCGACTAGAACGTGCAAGATATTGGTACTCCAATCGACTGCCGTATTGCCTACATGCCATTAAACACCTCTCATGGTTAAATATTGGTGCATCCAACACTATCTTACCATGAGGGCAAAAGGGCAAAAAAACAAAAAAACAAACCCAACATCAACGTGATACGAGTCCGCATCACGCCTCGCGCCTCAGACATGAAGTCACATCCATCAATCCACTTGGATGGAAGCATTTCCTCACAGTGAGCTTTACCGTGGCTGAGGAATGGCTACAATGTGTCTGGTCAACTGCCTTTTGGGCAAGCATCCCTAGTTAATAGAATTTTCTGATATTGATTGTACGGATAATTCACCGGATGACCCGAATATTTCCCCCCCCTCTCTCTCCAAAAGCCTAATGCAGACCCTTCTTGTACCCTCCTCGTCTCTCTCCTGCATCGTGGCCGCCACGTTTTTTTCTTTTGCACGTCCTACCCTGTCCACGGGAATGGGTGTCATCTCCCGCGTTATGTACTCGTACAGTACATGTCCGTATCTTCAATTATACTATAAACTCCCTTCAAGCATTACATATTGCCTCAGCACCAGTGAGCTCTCTCTCCCCTTGAGAACACGCGTAACGGTTTAATGGCTCCCGCATCGAGAATATTTGCCCCCCCGCCACCAGGAGCCTCAGGGGGAGGAAGGAGTGCCAGAAAGAATTTCCGCCTGCGGGCCGCAAATTTTCCGTGCCAACCCCTGCCTCGGAGCTGTCATTGGGCAATGGGGCTGGTCGGGGGCGTAAGTGCTGACAGTGCGTATGTGTGATAAGTACGTGAAGAAAGTGTTTCCATTGAGAGCTTTACGGTAACCTCTACGTTGCCTACTCAAGTATCATACCAGTACCTTACTGCACATAGCCATTCCACCTCAAGGGTATCCAACTTATCCAGATGCGGCAAATAGGTGCCCAAGTACCTGAAATTAAGTGCGGTATGACAGTTGGGAAAGCCCCTTGTTCCTGGAATTCGCTGAGGCGTACGACTATTACAAATTTCCTGAATGTTGGTAAAGTGAGCCCGAAGCTTCGGGGTTTCTTTCTTTCTTTTTTTTTTCAGGGCTTGATCGCGCAATAGTCACCGGGGCCAGCACCGTATCATACTGGAAGTTTCGCTCCCGGAGAATCAGATGTGCTAGAAACCTCAAGTTCAGTGGCTTGCCAAGTGCTAATTAAAGGGGGGGCTCTGAAGGGAAAAAAGAAAAAAAAACGGAATCGCAACCTTCTCTCCAACGGGCCTTTTTTATTCTTTTTATTCCGCAATCTTTAGGAAATCTACAATATCATCCCACAAACTTTTGTAATTTATATTGGATGAAACTACCTTAGAGATGTTTTGGTTAGACTACCACTGCAGGCTATTTCGTTTAGCTCTCTGGCTTCCCCTTTGTCCCTCCCCTGCCCTGGCTGCTCCGCCCACTACCTCCACGACCACGGCACGCACCCAGGCCCGGAAATAAACTCCACGAGAGAGAAACATTCACGCTTGTAAAGGTTTGGGGTGTTTGAGGGCTTAGCCCAAGCTAGCTAGATACTCGTAATTTGACTCTCCCAAGATTTTGGTTATCGCCTGCTGGAGACCATACCCCCTTGCTTGTGGCTTGATATTTCCCAGCTATCCAGCTAGCTAGCTAGCTAGCTGGGGTACCGTACTTGCACTAACACCAGCCAACGAGCTCACTAGCCCCATAGGCGAAAAGATCACGGAGAAGTCTAGTTTAAAAGGTGTCTATTCCAAAAAGCACGATAGAGGCAAACTTAAGATAATTATCCTATCGAGTCCCAACAACGTGAGAGAGAGGCGGAGAGTGAGGGGGGGGAGGAAGAGCTATGATACTAGAGAAACTTGGCAGGACTCTCTCCATCCAACCAAGCGGGCGCTGGCTGTCAATTCCCCCACTCCATCCATTGCGGCTCAAAAACGATGCCTCTGATGCCCAGCAAATCAGATCTTGTGCTAGACCCCAATACCGGTATCGTCCTCCACCATCTTTCTTGGCGAGGAAAATCGGAAATGTCTTGAACCCTTTCTTTTGCGTGGGGGGGTGCGCGGCGGTCATTCTTTTTTTTGGGGGGGGGGCGGACTATTTTAGTTTTATTTATTTTCGATGATGGATGTGAAGATAGAAAAACTACTGTACTTGCTGGCCCGGCGGAGTTTACCAGTGACTTGCAGTACAATCGGAGTTTACAGTAGTTTTGCGGATACAATATTTGTATGATAGATTCATTCATCAGCTTACAGTGTTATACACAGTGCTAGGCCTCAGGGTGTAGCTGATTGACTTCACTACATGTACTCGAGTAGACTATGGCAGGGTTTATGAGCAGGATACCGTACCGTTGCTGGCGGCAAGGGGGGAGGAGCAGGGTGGTTCTGTGTTCGTTCTTTCGTTCGTTCCTTTCGTTCGGAGTCTGGGGGGTTCTATGGATCCGCCCCTCTCCCTCCCTCCCTCCCTTCCTTCCTTCC